>JAPYZB010002040.1:0-13413 GCA_030522745.1 Eupelmus kiefferi | reverse complement strand
ATACTATAAGAAATATTTTCTTTGTTTATGTCATGGTCGCATGGTCTTCATAAAGTTTGAAGCAGCTCGTCAGTCAATGGTGTCAACTAGCCCCTCACGCCTACCCGTGCAATAAGTAGTCCATTATTAACTGTGCTTATCATCCTTGTAAGTTTGAGCACTTATAACACGGTGCAAAAATGCTTATGACACGGATAGGTGTGACAGTGAATTTATGATAGAAAGTGCTGGAAAATATCGTACGATATTCGTGTAATAAGTATTACGTCATGTCATGACGTTTAGTAATATTCATATTCTTTCACGCTGTGCCATAAGGTGCTACTTATGTTACTTGTATCGTAATACACTATTAAAATTCAGTCTTTACTTCGAATATGTACGTTCTAAGATTAGCTCACGTGACAAATTAAAAAAAAAGTACTACTTTCAATTTTTATATAGCCTTACTTTATAGATATGATGGTAACATATGTCTTAGCGTTTTTATTATAAAATTCTGACTCGTTAACATTTTTTTTTTAATTTTTAATACAAATTTTTGGTGTATTGGAGATAAACCAAAATAACATCTTAAATAAAACTATTGCGCGAGTTTAAGTTTCTAAACTTAAATTCGCACAATAGTTTTATTTATTTTTTCCATAATTTTTCTTTTAATGCAGATAATATGATTTAAATACTTACCTCTGTTTACAAAATGATAAAATCGTGGTTAATTTTGTTCTTCACAAAGTATCTTTTTGCTTAGTTTCTTATACATAAATGTAGATTCGTTAATTCAACATCTTAAGAGACTTCTATAAATAATAATTTTAACTCATATGTAATTACAAAATGCAAAATATTCTGTGAAGATTACACCGAGAAAAATTGAAGTTGATAATACCAGAAAATTACTCGAACGTACAATTGCTTAAGTCCTCAAGTTTAAATCGTTATTGTAAAAACTAAACGATTTTTAGTAAAATTTACTAGAAAAAAAAAATAATTAGTACCAAAATTTTATTTAACCACATTAGTAGTGTTAGCTGTACTAGAAAAATATTTGAAAAGTTCACTTGATATTTTTTTATTGATCAAGTAAAAAGAACTAGAAACATAACGTTCTCCGATCATTCCAAAATTAGTACATTAAACTAGAGCAAATATTGTTATTTATATGCAATTTTATCGTTTAAAAAATAAGAAACCACTTACTATGTATTATTCTTATGTTAACATACATAAATTGTTCTAATAACAAGGATATAGTACATTTCTTATAACAGATATAGTACAATTTACTATAATTCTAGTTTTTATTCTGGTTGCCCGAAAAATAAAAAAGTAGGTTCACAGAGTTACAAAATTATACGTAATTTTATTTTTATACGTAAAAACGAAATATTTTTAGTAAACAGATTTTAACAAATAATAATCAATAAGTTAAATAATATGTTATGAATACCAATAATGTAAATATATAAGGAATTTTAAAAATAAATAAACAGTTCTTTGTATAGGTGTATTCGATTTTATTTTTCATAAGGTACACGACCTGGCATTGTTTACAATATCGTAGTTACCTTACTTAATTCCTTAATAGCTTTTTTCACTACACCCAGCTCTTCTTTCGCTTGTTTTTTTATTTCTTTAAATTTAACTGCTTTATCGCACATATTGTAATTTTTTCATCATTAGGTACATATGTATATGAATTATCATACTTTCAATGGAGTCAACAACATATATATATTTATTTATTTGATAATATATGTATACATAGGTATCGTGTAATGTTCACCGTCATTTTCTCTTCACTTATCTTTGCGAGTTAATGCATTGCATCATGTTTTATTATTTTTTACTTCTTTTGTTGGTTACCTTATGTAAGATAATCATAATTTGTCTATCTCCATTATTAATCACTTCCTTCAATTACCTTTTACACTTTGCTTTCGCTTTCAACAGTCACCGCAGCTTTCGCAGTAAAGCTCCTTTTTTCATTATTTAATTCTTTCTGCAAATCATCTTTTTTCATCTTTTGTTAATTATTTATCGCCTATTAATAAGGAATGTTTTTCACCATGATCAAAAAATCATTTTGCTAATGCGCTCGGTGACTATAGTGTTGCCGAGGGAATTAGGCCTGGTAAAATACATGACGCAAAGTTTATTTGTTGTTTGTCTTTCACATTATACAATTAATTATATATATATATTTTCCTCAAAATGATGAAAGCGAAAATTTTTTCCTTGGTATTACTTCTCATAGAAACACGAAACTCGGAAAGAAGGATTTCTATTTTTAAATATAAAATGATACACTTTATCTGTGAATTGTTTTTGATACAGATTCTTTTTCCGAGGATCTAAAAATGATCTAATAAAGTACCAAGTGTTTCTATAAGTTTTACATATTTTTTGTCCAGGACTAGCATTTTCCTTCTCACCTCAGTTCTTCTTGCACATGTAAGTGTGTATGATTAAATCGAATAAAAACTTTTTATAAAGAGCTCTCGAGTGATTAAAACATGTGTGTTTGTATTCTCTTAGCTTTTCTTTTTTTCTTTCTTTTATGTGTACATAATAATTCTAACGAACAACAATATAATGTACAAATACTCATCATCACCATATTTTTTCGTCGTCTCGCAAATACGCTTTGACAATCGTGCAGCTCTTTACTCTTATATCATACTCATGCTTTTGACTTTTGCCGAAAACGCGAGATACAGAGAAAAATTTTAACGAAATGCGCTATTTTCTTTCTTTTAAATTTAATTGTTTGGGAAATCTTAGTGCATTTCCATTAATAGGCAATCATGAATAAAAGAAATTATAAATATATAGTTTATACAATCAAAAATATTGCTTATTATTTAACGTACATAATATTTTGTTTATCGTAAAGAAAAAAAAATAGCACATTCCAAAAATCTTTGCTATTGCAAATAAAAGATCGCTTTTTTCTTTAATCCTGGACAAGAGAACAAAAGTAATGATAAAAGATAACCAATCACCCGATTTAGCAAATATTTTCTCTATAATGGAATCGCTAAAGTTTGTCCTAAAGAAGCTTTTTCTCCTTTCTTTTCTTATACCATTATTTTTCTGAACTATACAAAAACATGATTATACAAATAATTGCTGAAAGCAGCGACGAAACGCAGCTATTTTGTTTTAAAATGACAAGACAGTTATATAAGATTTTTTCCGTACCACCTTACGTATATATATTTATATGTTATTATTATTATTTTATTTTTAATGCCTCTTACTCTAACACTCGTGTGCTGGATCGTTCTCACCCTTCTTTTCTATTGAATTACCTTTCTTTAACTACTCTCGATCAGTGAATAGAATGAATGACGAATTATCGAATAATAAACGATGAATGTTTTTATATTTGTAACATTATACAACACTTAACGAGGAAGAAAAACATATTTATTATAACGACTGCGCATAAAACGTTTAAATATAACTGCACGAAACGAATCGCACACAACTCTTTGGTTAAATCCCTCCCACGAGAGAACGCATCCCTCGTTCATCAAAACAATTACATTAAAATATAGAATATGCATTTATACGTGTTCTCAATGAACGCACTCGAACGATTATATGCATGTAGCTTATGTTTTGGATTTTGACACTTGAGTGCGAATATATCGGAATAACAGATAATTAATTGGTGTCAACTAAAACAGTCCCTTTCGCGTTGTATATTTTTATAACATTTCTAGTGAAACAACTTTCATCAAAAGAATTTCAAAGTATATCATAATCAATATATGTTCTAATAAAATATAATTAGGTAGTATTTAATTGTTTGCTTATAAGATGATTCTAAAATTAATGTTAGTTTTTAAATTAAAAAAGTTAGAAAAAATAAATTATAAAAGTTCAAGAAAAAATGGAGTACATTTGATTGATGGAATAAGAAAAATATATTCAATTAGTAATTTATTATTAGCGACCGTGCAGTTAGTTTGTGAAAAAATGAACTGCTTTGTAACATTTGAATCACAGCGTTATTTAATTTTAATTAAATTCATTTAAAAAATAGATTCAAATTAATTTAATGAATTTAAAACAATCAAAATTAAATAAATGAATTTTAATTTAATTTTTGAAAAGTGATTTTTTTTTGTTATATTATTAAGACTTATAAAAAAGCAGAAGCGAGTTTTTAACCGGCAAGACGTTAAATTACTTTCTGTCGCAACACCCTCCAGTTCCTCATTCATTATCATATCATTGCGTATTAGGGTATGTCCAATAACGACATGAATTTCTATATTACAGCTTCAAATTTTCATTATAATATTCGTCTCATTTTATCATTTAAAAATAAATAAGCTGTTGTTATGTAAATTTGATATTGAAACTACTAAATTTGTAAAATTTAATCCGGAGGGCTTATTTGCATAAGGAATTTTTGTTCCAATTTTTACAGTGAAGATGAAGAAACAAGTATCGTTACAATAGAAATTGACATCTCGATATTTACAAATCCCCTAGAAATTTCCGGCTTTTTCTTGCAAACATTCGCTCTTGCATTCATCATTAAAATTCCTCCGTTTTATTCATTTTTCACGATGAAGTCCCGTGCGTTCGCTTTTCAAAAATTACATCGAGCGAATTCAATAAGTGCGCGTCGACTAGCAGCAGCGGCAGCAGACGGCAAAGCAGTTTTAGGACGTCTCGTGCGTGCGACTATCGAGCGTCATACAATATGCTTATTATTTTTTTTTTTAATATTTTTATTACACAACGAAGCACGCGCATTTTTATCATTACTTATTTCTTGTTTGCTTTTATTTTTGCTTTATGAAAAAGGCCTGTTGAAACTTGTGCGATTACCATGTATCGGTTTATTATTTTTTTTCGATCTCCTTTTCTTTCATTCTCACTGTTTCGTCCCTTCAGAACGAAAAGTGTGCACCTTCTATATACATTGTATTATGTTCTCCATTTTTACTTATTACTGTCTTACGAATATTCGAACAGAAAGGCAGAACGCGAGCTCGTGTTGCTTTGTCTTATAGCATTTTTGATGATTTCATTGTGCTGTTTGGGAGGATATAACAAAACACGTAAATTTATAGTCTCATTTTATATTTATTGAATATAATAATAAATAAAAATTTAAACATAAAAGCTGTTGAACAAAGATAATTCAGTAATTTTTCAAATAAGCTTTTACAACAGAGAAAATAAATCATTTATTTTAACATTGGCTTAACAATTAGCAATGGCTGACTAACAAGTGTCCAATATTTCAGAACAGAGCAACAAATAGTGGAAAGTAAATAAAAATCACCTCCCAAAGAGCCTAACCGTGGCATGAAAAGCTCGCAGTCCGCGCATAAATGAACGCGCAGCAGTAGAGAAATAGCCTCGCTCACCGTGCAAACACAACTACCTAAGCTCCTCTTTCTTGCGTACAGTGTAATAATCTTCCTCGTTTCTTTAAAATACAGCGCGTGTGCTCGCGCGCGGCTTTAGCAGTGCACATGTCTCTGGCGCTAGTAAGGGAGGGAGCTCACTTGAGGTCCTCCTCGTCCTTGAGCAGCTCGTCGATCTGGCCCTCGTCCCAGTCGTCTTTGGCCGCGGATTTGGCCGTCTGGTCGGTCGGCACCACCTCGTAGTCTTTCAGTTCGGCCTCCAGCTCGCGCTCCCAATCTTCTTCTGCGGGGGCAATATCAGATATTTTCACCTGTTGTGTTGGCTTTTTTTTCGCGTTAGTGCGCCTTGGAATTGGGGCCTTGGATAGCTTTAACGCTTTTAATTTTCTTTCTTTTTACTTTTTTTCGACAGAAGTAAGGATTTTTTGCTTTCCGTTTTTAACTGCGCGAGTTTACACTGGGGCCTATGTTATAGAGCGCGATCGCGGCTTTTAGCTTGTGTTTGTGTTGCGTAGCTTGTGTTTTCCGGCCTTCTAAGAGTGCTCGTACGGTTTATTTTGTTTAACGTATACATTATTGTACTTATATGCAAAATATGTCGACCAAAATAAATCGATTTTAAATATTATATTTAAAGCAATGCGAAATCTCCCACTGTTACCTAAAATTACAGGAATCTAGTTTTTTTAGTATAAAGTCTTACTTTAAAGAAACTTTTCCTCTGAATATTGTAGTTTTATGAAAAATAAAACTTCAATGTGCAAAAAATTTATGTAAAATCCTTCTTATTATCGAGAATGCGAGAACTTATTATTTATTTTCAATTTTTTCAAATATGCCATGATCAAGTTCCGTGCTCAGCTGAAGTAACGACTTGTCGGTGGAAAATTTTCATGATAATTAAAAAATAAAACTTGCTTTTTTATCTTCGATAAAAAGAAAGGTTTCACATTGCATTAAAGAGAGAATTTAATAAGTAATTTGGTGCTGTACAATTTTTGAAAACAATGAGGTTTTTCACATTACCCTAATAAAATATTTTTGTTTAATTTGTTTTATTCATTATTTTAACGTACTCTATAACAATAATTAACATTATATTTTTAAATCTGCTTAAATAATCAATTAATGATCAAACTATATTCTCATGAATAATTGATTGAATAAACTGGACGTCAAACTAAACTATTTAAATAAGAGCACTCTTGATGTATTTTCGTAATCAGTTATGAATATTGCACGTGTTATTGTCACTCGTCATAATATCCATGAATATAAGCTTTGATGCAATTTATTAATATGTACGCGTTAATTTTTTGCTGAATTTTATAATGAATCTGTTACGGATTAAAAGCATTAGATCGTCCGTTTAATCCTCCATACACATTTATTTTATTTCTGAAATTGATTTTTCTCATAATTTAAATCATGCGTGAATAAACATTTAGCAGATATCTTACTTTTGCAACTGAAATCATCTGTACGTTTTTGCTAATTTGTTTATTGAATTTCACTATTACATCGTATTAATATTAATGTATTGCACATAACATCACCATAATGAAACATTGCTATATTAGTTACTCGGCGTACTGTATTTTCTCGTTTTATATTGCAGCGCATCGTATGTACTTAATTTATTCTTTTATTTTAGCTTTTATCTAAATGCATTTGCACGCAAACGTAAACGTATTTGTACACAAGGCGTTGGGTTATATATTTATATGTGTAGACATGAATTGGGAATGTAACTTTTTAGTTGTGTGTCAGTGTTGGTGTCTTGTTGATTGATAAAGAAAACTCAAGAAAATTCAAACAAAAGGAATGGCAATGAAAAATGAGATGATGAACATATATATACCTGCATTTTTTGGGATATATATACAATGTCAATATATATATTACACTAAGCAAATGGAAATAATTCTCTAACCAGCGATTTTCCATCATTGCGCCTCTCGCGAATCACACACCTACATGCCGAAGCACTAAAAATTTTAAATTCCATTGTTATTATAATACATCGACGATAAGAGATTGCCTCTATTTTAGCAAGCTTCGCAAAAACTTTTGGTTTTTAAACTTATAAAGCTGAAGTAGCGGCGTCGATTCAATGGAATCTCTATAGTTCTTCGTACAAACGGTATTTTCAACCCGAGGTGACGCTTATAACATGACTGTTTCATTTTACATATCTCTTATCCGGTGGCTGGCATACTTATAATAATGAGTCGCGGCTCGTATAGGATCCAACAGCGAGGATCTGCTCCTGATAATTGACTGTTCGATCAAAGTATATATCTATAGAAAAGTTATCGCGTACGCGCACAGCTTAGCTGTCCGTTCAGCTAGACATTCCTCCTACCTATTTCTCTTTTCTCTCTTCTTGAAAACCGTGAATGCTCGACAGCTTGGAAAATTCATCAACGTTTCGTCTACCCGCCACGTATTCGTAATGAATCCTTGCATTTATTTTCATTGTTGCAAGCCTTCAGGTGATTTTTTCTCCGGTAACCGAATATTTCAAGCTGGCATTCGCCGATATTCGTTCAGCGTTGAACCGGCAACTGTTAAGATTTATCCGTGGCAAGATCGGATTGGATTGAACTTTGACAAAAGAAAAACGTGTACGAGGAATTTCGATTTTTGCCGCAATTGCTCTCTGTCCTCCGTTTTTCGATATCCGACCCTGGATTTCCTTTTTTTCTCCCTCCCTTTTGTGTTGCAGCTCGATATCGCGCGCCCACTGCGTATTGAAGAAACGTCGGTGCGCACCTGGCTTTATCACCGCGCTGAACAATTTCATTTACGATAATGCCGACGCTCGTAAAACGAAGAGGAGGAAGAAGATGTATCTTATATATGTCTTAAATTTGCCCTGGGAAAATCTTTTACAATTATTCTTAGATATTAGAAGGTAAAATATAGTAACTAGGTATTTAAATAAGAATGACTAAACCAGACAATTTTTCAGAAATTTCAAAACTGAACATTTTTTTCTTCTTCCTCTTCGTTAGTTCATTAAGCACCTCGTGATTTCTGCCAAAAATCCAACGTCCGCGAAAATTCTTTCGTCAATTCTAAAAATTTCGCACAAATTTTTCACTCCGCCATACGAATTTTTTTTTTGTTTACTTTTTTTTCTTCATATATCAAATAGAGGAAAAATCTCCACACTGCCGGAGGACCTGCGAAATATTACAATGATATATTTATCCCGTATAACACACGTATTGTCATTCAACGAATTTATTCTTTATTATATGTATTTTACTTTTTATTAGGTACTTATATACTTAGATATACGACTTTATTTTTATTTCACTTTAGACGTAATATTTAATCTTTTCTTTTACTTTTGTTTTTTTATTATTTATTTTTATTTCTGCTTTATCTTTATAATTATACTTATGCTTTCTTTATTAATTTGCGAGTTTTTACTTGCGCCCCCCTGCGTGCTTCTTTCTTTATTTGAAATCATATACGCGAAGTTTAATACGTAAATTCAACCCTTCTCGCGATGTAATTTACAATACTTTTATAACACGAAGAGAATAACTTTTTTTGTAGAGCGACGAGGTATAAGTTTTGTTAAGTATTTCATTTTTCTTTATATAATTCTTTTTTTTTATTATAACGTTATCTTTAATAAATGACGAAGACAGACAGACGACAGACAGACGAACAGACATTAGTTAGATATCAGTTGAAATACATCATCTTTTCAAATTCAATTGTCGCGTTATCGACTCTCCATCTTTTCTTTTTTTCTTTCCTTTTTTTTGCTTAAAACGATTTTTTTCTCTAATAATCATACGGATGATCGGAAGAATCGCGCTCGAGCAAAATTATAATTGAGAAGATAAACTTCTTTTATTTATATACACAGCGCGAAAGAATCAAGTTTGAAAACTACAGCATTCATCGTTGCTCTTTCAATGTTATATATTCCCTTTCCCAACCTCTCCTTATTACATTTCTTTAATAATCGGCAGTGCTATACAAGGATGCGTGAATTTTTTTTCATATACGTTTCTTTAATTATTTTATGTTTTCCTCTCTTCATGTGTATGTACATATTACAGCACAAGGCAATTATCTCCTTATACTTTGAGCGCGAATCAACACGATTTTCCGAACGATTTATAACTGCGTAGAGCCGAATTTTTTATTTTCTCAATACATATTTTTTTAGTATCCTACAAAACCGACATTTCCTCAAGATTACTCATCATACCGTGGAAAAAGCTATTTTTACCGACTGAAATCTATACTTGTCAATAAATGTACTATCTATTAAATTTTTCACTAATATAACAATAACTTTCAATTAGTTAGTAATATTGAAAAGCAAATGTAAAATAAGATATACAACTTTTTAGTAGTAATGCAGAAACAAAAATAGCCGGCAAAAATTTCTGTTTCCCGTTACAAAAGACTCTTTTCATCATTATTTATTCTTAAACTTCCATTTTAATCCGAACAAAACCGTCATGTATCTGCAAGTGAACGAACACTTCTTTTGCGCATTTGTCTTTTTATTATTATATTCCTTAAAACTCAGTATTTTTATTTTTGCCCTTAAGATGCGATCGATATAGAAGATGAAGAGTGTGTGACATCGAAGAACTATCAAGATAAAAGTTATGGAACGAGGTGATGAGCGTGATGAGAACGGAAAATAAAAATAAGATGCTCGGTGCGGAGGTCGGCTAAAGAGACACTGTCGGCTTGCTTTCTTTTTTCTTTTTATTACTGTTTTTTTATCCGCCTTACTCGTATCGCCTTTTTCTTATCTATAATTATTTTCATTTTTACTTCTGAAACTCTCGCAAGTTAGTTTTATTATTCGCTTTTCGCATATATAATTCATAATTTTTCTGGTTGTTGTTTTTCTATTTCGGAAATATATTCATATATTTATAATACTTTAACAGAAAGATATAAGAAGGGGGACTGTGCTAGTGCTCTGGGTAAATGGTAACACGGGGAACGAATTCTCCTCTTCTTTTAGGCTGTTGACAAAATAGAATGAAAAAATCGAACGTTTAGATTATACAGTCATCAGCAGACGTACGACAAATATGAATTTGTTTAAAAAGAGAGTTTAGAAGTGCGCTGAAGTAAGTTTGGATTTGAATACGGAATTTTAGTAACTTTTTTCTATTTAATATAATATTTTTATACATAGCAATTTTTATAAATTATTAGCTTAATAGAAACATTTTAAAACATTAGGTCTTTATAAATATATAAACGTAAAAAAATTATAAGTGTACAATCTTTTATAGACTTTGATATAAAATGTATTCAAATTCAAAAGTCACCTATCGTACTACGATGCATGAGTTAATGATTTGAAAAAGCGCACTTCTAAAAGAATGCGACTTATACTTTATGTTATCAATTAAACAAGAGAAAATAGACAGAAACACAGTCAATTTCTGTTTTTGGTTCTCACTTTACTCTTTTTTTTTTTTACATTATTACGATAAAACATTCGCGTATGATGAAAGAACTAATTATTACATTTGTCGCTAAGGTGCAATGGATGAAAAAGCGTCTAGGCAGAGATTCAAAGCAAGATAATGTCGATATTTATATGTATATATATATATAGAATAAAGAATACGTATTTTGTAAATTTTTCATTTACTATATAGAAACAAGGAATCAATCAACAAGGGAAACAAGACAACGACACTCGGGCTCATCAATATACCAATGTATATAGTGTGTATATATAACAAAATACAAGGCTGTTGGTCATTCGAACAAGAAGGCCAGAGAAAAATTACATCGACCAAGGATTAGAAAAGGTATTGTGTTTAGGATTCGAGTTCTCAATTATATAAGTAAGCTTACTTACGGGGAATTGTGTACTAGTTTCGACTTTTTCAGTCGATCATTACTATACTCACGAATGTGCATGCATTTGGCTCGGGCCACACACGGTTTCCCGCTTGCGTCTCTGGGTACATTTTTTTTTTGTTTTGCCTTTTTTTAGGATGTCTTCCTTTTGCTCGCTTGTCTAAAGCTTTTTCCTTGTTATTTGACTGACGAAATTTTGAGTCAATCATCAGTTTTTGATTAATAAAGCCTTTGTGGCACCTTTTTTTTGTGTGTTTATAGAGATATTAAAGAACTGGGTAGAAATTTTTACGAACTATCACATTTCAAAATTCCAAATAATAAAAAAATATTAAATTTGTTGAAGAAATTAGTTTTAACAAATAATTGAATTTTATTTAATTTTATCTGAACATCTATTTTAATTTCTAGCAAATGTAGTGTAATCGTAAAAATTTTTTTTTCAACTTTATAGATTGATTTTTATTTGATAATTTTGGAAACCCTGTATAGATTTACATATATTTCTTCTTGACTTTTATAAACTTGTAAAAATGTAAATAAAAAAATATATAAAAAATTTAACTATATCTAACTTTATTTGTTTATTAACATATAATTATCATTTGAGTATTAAATCTACTTATTAAGGACAATCAATTTGTGAGTGTACCTCAAAATTCCTACAAAGACCATAGAAGAAGGAAAAATAAACCCCGTAAAGCGAGCCAAAGGGAGTCACCTTTCATTGTCATACTGACCTTTGCTCGGCTGCATGCCTAGCTTTTTCATGCCTTCCTTGACCTCTTGGATATCCGAGTCGGAAGCTCTCATGCTATCGGACACGAATTCACTGCTTGCCGGAGCGCTGGCTTCGGGCTCCTTCTGTGGACTGCTCAGTGGCTCCGCGGTCCCAGTACTCGCTGCTGTCGGTGGTAAATGCAACAACAACAACACTCACTACATACTAACTACTGCATTTACAGGTTACAGAGCCTGCCGGTGACATCGTCCTCAGAGGTCTTTCGTCTGTTGCGTGCGTTTTTGTACAGTAGCAGTGCTTATGTGGAGAGAAGCAGAATTCATAAGATCTTCGTTATATCAACGCGAATGGTACTCAAAAAGTTGCCAAAAAATATGTATTAAAAAATTATATGCTACATTTTTTATAAGTATTTAAAAGATTTTGCATATACTAACAAAAATTTTTAATCCATGAAAAAATGTTAACTTTAAATTATTTTTGATTTTACAGAGGCAAGACAATTGACCAATATAGATGTCAAATTTAAAATCCTTTAGGCTTATAATTTTGCTTAGATAATTTGATGATGTACTTCTCTCCACATGTTAATTTATACAGTTCTACGTAAATTCGTCTATTTACAATTTATAAATACGTGTGTATAATTACAGGCCGAGAATTAAATTTTAGGCTCAACGGAGCCCTACCCAAACATGTATGTTTATGCAAGTAAGTATGTCTATTGGTGGACATGCTTATTCAATTCGTATGTACGTGTTGTTTCAAAGTATTGTTTTGTTATCGTGTATGTATCTGTACAGTTAAAGGAATATTAAAGTCTTGTAAATACCGATTATTAAGAGATCTCATGTTTTTAACGAATTTTCAATTTTGAAATAAAATCTCGTTGTCAAGTGTTTATGCCTAGAAGAACAACACAACGACATATTTTTTCAAAATTAAAAATAGGACAAATAAAGAGAGTTGCTACAATTCTCGGTTATTGCAATCCTTTAACACTCTTTTAAGAAAGTTCATCGAGTAATCTTAATAAAAGAATAACAGTTTAAGATAATTTTTTGCTTAAAGAAATTAACATTCTGATTGCTAGTAGAGAAAACTAAGATGATTTCAATTAAAATATTGTAATTAAAATATAGAAAATATATAGAATGCACAATAAAATCGAATTTACACATAAAATTTTTAAAACCTTTTCGAGAAGATAATTATTTATAAATCACAGAATCCGTAAATTCTTCACTATTATTGATATAAATGAAGCTTTTTAAATAAATGTTATTATAGTCATATTATTATTTAAAATAACATATAATAAGTTCGTTTTCAATAACTCGTTAAACTTTCAAATATTGTAAATAATTTTGAGTATGTACACGTTTCAAACGATAAAACTAAAAA
>JAPYZB010002039.1:0-12912 GCA_030522745.1 Eupelmus kiefferi | reverse complement strand
TAGTAAAATATATAAACTTTAGAAACAATTTTTTCCAACTTGTCTAATGAATATTTACATTATAATTTTTGGGTTCCCGTATAATATTCTGTGTAGATTTCTGTCCTCACCCTTTCACTTCGCCTTAAATTATGACTATTAATTATAATTATTCTAAAAGTGTGCTAATTTACACTATTTTATATTAACTTAGTATAAAATAAAATTTTATTTTAAAATAGCTAAACTAAGGATGAAACTAGCAATCGTTCTCCTAAGAGCCAATGGGGAGCTAATTTTGATAAATCAAAATTAAGCAAACATTTTTAGTAAGATATTTCACTATATTTATTACAACAGTACTAAAAAACAATTATAATCTCACGATTTGCTTTAATGTTGGCGGCTTAAAAGTTTAAACGCAGAAATATTTAGTCACATTATAAGTCTATAAGGTACATGTTTTAATGGCGTAAGTATATTATTTATTAAGTATAAGTTATATTATCCAGCTTGATCAATTGTAGAAATAGTAAAATCTTCATTTTAGTTTTGTTGACTACATACCAAAATTATCAATATTAGATTCCAATAATTAGAAGAAAAAATTTATAACTGTTTTTTTTATACGCTTTTCTTTTTTTCTTTTTAAATAACTGCGTTCGATGCCAGTATGATGATGTTTTATGCAAAGCAAATTATTCTTGTTTGAGTAATTTATTCAATTATAATTACTATGAGAAGTCCGCCTCCTAAACCAACTGTATTTTCCAAAAGTACGATGAACCAAGTAATCTTGAAAACTTTTTCAATATTAACGGTATAACTATAATAAAGGATTATATATAATAAAAATATTTATTCATCTAAGTAATGTTAATTTAATAACTCTAAACAGTATACAAATTTTGAGACACTGCACAGTAGTGCAATGTCTATTTAATTAACAGATATTTGCTTGAAATAAACAAGAGAAGGTAGTAAAAAGACAAAAAGAAAAATTTACTGGAACAGGACCTGTGATAAATATAATATTGAAAACACAGAAATAGATACAAAAGTATAAGTTCTCATTCTCCCTATATAAATATATAAACATATATACGTATACATTCACTTCATATGCAGTTAAAAATCTGTACAAATTGAAACACAATCTGTGAAGATATGAACATATATCTTTGGTATTTAAATTTGAACAGGCATAAATCGACTATTTAATTCAAATTTGTATAATAAAATTCTTGCATAGAATGAAAAAAATGTTTATGTAAGTTTGAACTATGCAATATTTTCTTACTTACTTCTGGTCTCCAAATGAAATAGTAGAATATTTTGTGTAAAAAAATTGTTTATTCGATGTTAAAATCTATTCAACAAGAAAATATTTTATAACCGATTGTTTAGTAGATGTTTTATGTATATCTATGTTTTCAAAAATGTACAACCAGAAAATTTGTGCATTTTGAAATGTTGTCTAATTTTTTTAAAACACAAAAATTTTACATAAGTAAGTCTAATTTTTACACACACACACATAATGTGTAAAAACGACCGAAAAATTTTACAAAACCATTTTCTAGATTCTTTAAATATACAAAATTTTTAACTGTTTGTATTCGCACACACACCTACGATATCTCATCACTGTTCCTGTTCCTATTCCTTTTTCTTCTTTCTTTTAAAAGCTTTTGAAAATTATGTAGATGATTTGTTTTAATAAAAGATAAATAACAATTTGTTTACTTACTTTATAACCTTATTATGTAGATCAATTGCCTTCAACATACAATAGTATGTCATCGTATCAGCAGCATTAAACGTTATAAGACCATTTTCAGCTTTATTTAAAATTTCTGAAACTTTTTGCAAGCGGATTCTGTACAGAACATAAAATTTAATAAAGAATATAAGCTGAGGAAAATTCTAAGTGTTTATAAAACAATAGGCATCTTACATACATACGTACATACATACATACATACATACATACATACATACATACATATACACAATTTTGTGATAACTACGTAAATTGCAGCAGCACATTAAGTCTGCTTCCAACTTTGCTCGCGTTTTTGCTGTCAAAAAATTGCGTCAAGTTACAACAGAATTGCGTCAAAATTACAAATAAAAAGTTCTTTTTTGAATATGTCATAATATTTGTCACAAAAGTGCGGCAGACTATTTCAGTATTATTGCGCTAAAATTGCAGCAAAAAATACTATTTGCGGAATGGAAATAGTGCACGTGCACCTGCAGCGGCATTGCGCAAAAATTGCGACATATACGTGCAGCAGGATTGCATCAGAATTAATTACAAAAGGAAAGTGCAATTAGAAAATGGGAATAGTGCACGCGAATATCTGACACACGCGTACGGCAAACGCGTGAATCAAAATTGCACGAAATTCGCAACTTAATAGTTCTACCTATGGAATTGTAATAGTAGTGCTCGTACCCATGCAACTGAATTAATGCAATAAAAATCGCGACACGTTTCCTTATGTTACATTTTTGAAGATATCCGTACACACTGTCGTTTATAATTACGTTATTCTAAAAAATCAACGAGTACGTTCCACAACTCTTACTTCTTTATTACACCTATTCCGATTCTGATAAGCCTAAATTTTAGCTCATTTTGGAATGTTCCAAAAGTAATTAATAGTATATGCTCATGCGTGTCGTAATTCTGGCTCTTTTTGCCGCATGTTTACTTGCACTATTCCTTTTCTATAATTGCACTTTCCTTTTGCAATTCTGGCGCAACCCTGCTACATACATCTGCTGCGCTTGTATGTCGCAATTTTTGCGTAATTTGGCTGGAAGCACGCGTGCACTATTCCCACTTGATAGCACTTTTTTGCTGCATGTCTGATGTAATTTTGTCGCACGCATCTGCTTGTAATAGTTTGCCGCCATAATCATAGTAAAATTCGGAAACAGACTAAGCATGTGCCGCGTAATTCGAGTATGGCGGATTGTGTTACCAGGGTATATCAAATGGACTGGAAGTATACGACTATGAGAAGAATATGTATATGTTCTTATCTTATTCCCTTATTAAAAAAGTGATGACGGAAAAGTGAAGCCAGGATAAAACGTTTATAATTGGCTAATTCTGTTAAGATAAAGAACGCGTATGGTTGATGTCGATAATATAACCTTGCTTAAAAGCTGAATCTGATTGGTTCAATCTTTGTTGCGTGAATGTGAATGTAATGAAACGTAACGACTGCATGCCGTATTTGTCATTGTTTTTAAAAACATAGCGCGTCAAAGTTATATCTAATGTTTTACTTAATAGATAATTAATATTCTATAAACCATAATAAAATAACTTTCGAGATCCTAACCTCAAAACGTTACCCTGGTAGAATCTTAAACGATAAATTAGCTAATTTACTGTCAATTCATCAAAATTAACGGTAAATTAGCTAGATTACCGTTAAGATTCTACCAGGGTATATTCAATAAAATTAAATATTACAGTATAGTGTTTAATTATTATAAAATTTCAGTTAAACGAATCAAAAGAAAAAAAAAGAAACAATGAATTAAAGTTCAAAAAATTTGTTTTAGCAAGTATAAAAAATGGCATACAGCGCGCGTGGCGCGCTTGAATTTAGCTAGTGTACTTAAAAAAATTATTGTGAAGCACGGTAAAGATTGCAATTATTTCCTTGAATTTGGTTTGAAGAAGCTACACTTTGTAGCATACTGTGCCGTAATTTTTTTTTGGGTTGAACGCAACAATGTAAATACAAGCATGGTTATTGTTTTCATACAGAAAGTCACTATAACCTACAACTGATTTATAAAAGAAGTAATGAGTTGAAAGTGAGTGTCAAAAGTCAGTAAATAGTAAATTTATATTTTCTTCAATGCTCGAACTTTATGTATCAAAACACTACTTCTTATTTTTCATTTATACTACGATTAATTATAACAAATAAGATTGATAAACTAAAGGCGGTAAATATATGCTGATTAATATGCTGGTTGTACACAATTTCGAAAATATATATTATATAATCTTAAAAATAACAAAAATAATTATCTATTTATATTAGTCTACATTAGATTAAGCTGCATAAATTTAAAATAATTTTCACAGTGCGGCACAATAGTACAATAGTAGTAAATAATAAGTAAATAACACTATAGAAATAAAAATAATAAGTGATGACAAAAATCTTAAGTGACCTATCGACGACTCTCCCTTGTCATTAACTTACCTAACTATTTTAAACAAAGCACAAATGTGTTGCACCATCATCGTGAATGCTGTATCGTGAGCATTTATAGTTAAAAGACAAACACTACAATTGACTCCAGCTTGTAACATAATGGGATAAAAGTACTTTTCTTGATCGACAAAGTATTCGGCATAAAAAGGTACCTCTTTTGGAAATTGGGTTTGATTTGGATTTTTGAAAAAAGTTATAGTATTTCTTATCAGTGGTATACTTATAAAAAAGATAATGATGCTTGTTAAATACCCTGTATTGTAAAAATATATATACATATAAATATGTTGTAAAAGAGAGAGAGAGAGAGAGATTTTTTAAATATTGTATTTTTTTTTCTGAATTATACCTATATAACTAATAAACTATACTAGACTAGACTTTTTAAAGTTAATTTCTATAAATATGTTACGCCTTTAATGAAAATGTTTCAAAAAATTTTATTCTCTATCTAACTGTAAGCGTTATATTTTACACTTGAAAAAAGAATTTTAAATTACTTATCTAAAGCTCTAACTAGCTCTTTTTCGTATGAGTAAAGTTCCTCGCGAGGGAAGCGATAAACCCGTGCTTGAAATAATTGTATCGAGCCTTCGGACATGTCATGGATAGAGTGTAAGTAGAAAAATGTACGCGTCATCATTTTGACGATATGAGGACGGGATGAAACGAAATGTTCGATAGCTTTGGTAGTATTAGAGGAAAGAGTATCCATCGCGAAAATGAAAGGTCCTGGGTTCAATTCCCGGCCGAGTAAATACGTGCCCTTGTTTTTGAGTCCTCCTCTCCTTTTTAATTTCACATTAATTTATCAAATATAAATTCATTACACTACCCTGGTAGAAATTTCCACAATAAAATTGGCCAAGTGTTTAAAACTAAGCTAGTGGGTGTCTAATTTTTCACAGTTGGTCATCTGCTGGCCAAAAAATCTACTCACTAAAAGTTAAGGAGTAAATCCATATCAAAATTTATTGTTTAGCAAAATTTAATCCTTTAAAAAGTAGAGTTTTGATTTTCTAAAATAAATTTACTCCATATTATAAGGTATACATATTAAAAGATACGCCTTTCAAGGAGTAAATTATTAAATTTTATAAAATTTACTTCTTATATAGAGTAAAGTTTTTCATTTGACAATATTTCCTCCTTTTAAAAGTTTTATTAATTATCTGAAATTTTTTCTTTATAAGTAGTAAAAACATTTTCTCTAATAATTTAAAAAAGTTATTCTTTATAAAAAGTAAAAATCTTAGTTTTATCAAATTTACTCCTTGCATCAAGTACATTTTATAATTTATTTTTATAAAGAGTAAATTTTGATAAAAAGTACATGTCATCATCGATTTACCTTCTAACTTTTAAGTAGCAAAAACGTATTAGAATACACCATAAAAAAATTCATAAAAACTTTATTAAATCGGAGATATAATACTATAGTTGATTTTTACCTTGCATGAATTATATATATTTTTTTTTCTTATGGGAAGTAAGCTCTAATTTATGAAGAAGCTTTAATTTAGTCTCTTCTTTTATAACGCACTATTGAATATTTTTATATTAAATAATAACTATTCTAATATTGAATAATAATATTTATGTATCAAATAATTGTTACCTGCATATATAAAGATAATTTTGTACCCAAT
This sequence comes from Eupelmus kiefferi, assembly GCA_030522745.1. Classification (NCBI taxonomy): domain Eukaryota; kingdom Metazoa; phylum Arthropoda; class Insecta; order Hymenoptera; family Eupelmidae; genus Eupelmus; species Eupelmus kiefferi. Next base: position 7,031 of record JAPYZB010002039.1, on the reverse strand, counting down.
ATCTCCAAAATGTTGTAATGATTCGACTTCCTTCTTATCGGTTATTTCTTGCCAATCTGCAGCTATTTTATCATAAAGTATTTTTCTCTATTTAAACCAAAAAATATGTTTGAAAAATAATAAAAATACTGTAACGATAAAATAAAATAAATATTTATAAATAATAGAATAACTTAAAATAAATACCTGTTTAGTTTTAACAAGAGACATTATTCTTTTAGTTACGATACATCCACCTACTGCAATAGAAAGTATGTTTTCTAACACAATATCGTTATTGACTCCTATTTCGTTATATAACCTTATCGACTACAATTAAAAAGCAGTATAAAAAATAGAATTTAAATTTCATGCATTTCATATATGAATGAATGTTTATAAACAAAATTCCTACCATTGCTGTACAGGACGACATGAAGATTGTTATAAAGCACATAAACATTATTATACTTCTTTTTCGACTGTAATACGGCCACATACCTGTAATCTTTTCTAATTTGATAATCGGCTGCCAATAATAATTAACAAAATTCTCCATCCTTGTATGGGAGTTAAATTAAAAGTATTAAGAGTAGTACACTTCTCCAATTTTTATGATATAAAAATCAATGCAAGCTTTATTTTATGAAACGAAATACTTGGGTAAGAAAGTAGTTCATTTTTATTATTAGATTTGTAATATTAATAAAAGGAATTATGATACAATAATATAATCTTCAATGTAGCAGAAAGAACAAAATGATTTATTGTACTATTAAATAAATAATCCTAAATGATCTATTCACTAATTTTATTGCTGTTAACTTCTGATAAATCTCTTACTTACTATAAAATATCTTGTTATTGGCTGTATGATTTTAATTTAAGCCAAAGCAAACATAAATTGATCAATTTTTACAGATATGTATATCTTAATATCATAAAAGTGAAATGTAGCGTTTTTAATTGATTCTTAAGTTTTATAAATTATTTGAAAACAAAAAATAGAATTTAAAATAGATTTAGTACAAGTGAAAAAATAATGTTTAAAAGTAACTAAGTCACTTCATTAAATATGTATTTTTTTAAATATTATTCTATGTACAATTTTTACTAGCACTGCCAATAATAATCTTATACTACTCGAGATTGAAAATATACTCCTCTGCGAGACGCTATGCTATAGAAAAAAATACGGAAATATCTAAAGAAAATGTTCACCTGTATATTCTAAGTATTCTTCGTTTCTGATTACTCACATTTACTTACACCTTTCAGTTAAAAGCTCTACGTACGTTAAGATTTAATGAACGTGAAAAGTTATTATAATTTAGCAAGAGTTTGTAGTGATTTAACATAATTTTTTTTTTAATTAAATAATAAAATTAATTTTTATTTAAGTATTTACTCTTACAAAAAAATCCAACTGTAAAAGTTATTTTAAATACTTCATGAATATGAATTATCAACTTTTGCAAATTTTAAAAACATAAATTCATATAAACGTTTTATTGTCATACATAAAAAATAATTGTCCAGTTTATTCTGTTCAAATAAGAAAAATTTTACCAGCTATTCAAATCTTTATTCTATTTACTTTATTCACTTTATAAATATAAATTATCAATTTTTGAAAACTTCAAAAATCTATGAAATAATTTTATATCTATTCGATAGAAATATTTTTCTAATTAAAAAAAACAAAGATAAATAAAAAAAAAAAAAAAAAAAACAAAAAAAATTGTAAAAATTTTGTAATACTTAGTATTATACAGACACTAACTAATGGCTCTAAATTTTTCTGTATTACATATTAATTTATCTATCTGAAATATAAATTTTATTCTATTTACTTTTTCGTGCATGTCATTGATATTTACAATTGGAAATTGAATTACAACAAGAAAAGCATTTAATTTAGTTATAATATGTTCATAAAAATAAAAAATTTGAAGAGTTGTATACAATTTTTGTCAAAATTAGTTTATATCTTTAGAATATATTTGAAAAATTCCAAACAGATTCATTAGTATTAGTTCTGTATTTAGATAACAATTTAATTAAATTGTGCAAGGGTATTCTTAAAGTTTGATCAAAATTCTAGACGATTCTCAAGAATTTTAATTACAGTAATCATATTAAGATAAATTTATCATTTTATATTTCTTTCTTATTTATTTTAATCCAATAAACATTTAATGTCAGTGGATACATTTTTAAAATTTATTTTAAATTCGAAATGAATATTCCAAGATCTAAAATAATTTTTTGCAATTTTTTATGAATATCTGAGCATATGTGAGTAATAGCATAGACATTCATATACGATGATAGATTTTTCTATAGGTGTACCGCTCTAACAGTAAGCGTAACACCTGCGCGACGGGGAAAGTATGGGCATAGAAGTCAGTCAGACGCGGACTGCACGCAAGGCGTCAGAGTGCAAAAGTCACGCGTACACATAATAGTACCTTGCTAAACTCGATTTAAAAAAAGACCATCTGTTTGCATTATCACTTTTAAACGCTTATTTCGAAGTGCATGTAATTTACTATTATACAGTGAAATTTTTTTATACACTGTTCCTTGAAGTACAAAATTGAATACGCAACTCCTAATTACGTTCCACCTGCTTCTCATTGGACGACTGCTTTTCCGCAACATAAGGCTAGATATTCTGTAGTACTAGTAATTATTACTTATTTCAATATATTATAAAAATTTATTACATTACGTAATTAATGCACTAAGCAAGCCGATAATCATCCGCGCGTAAAAAAATACCTGCATAGTGCACTAATTTGCTATACATTTTTTTAAAACTGAGTACACTAAACGAGATTTATAGATTTGTTAGATAAAAATACATAAAACTCGTTCTATAAATTTCCAATGTATAAAATACTGAGATTTTAACATTTCGCGTGCACACTCACAAGGAGAGGACCAGGGTTGCGGGTCATGGATTTTGCTGAAACTTTTTAGGGGCTTCTTTGGCCAAAATAAGAAGACCCGTGTCACAGGATGTTCATGAATAGGCCTTAAAATTCGAATTATGGATAAATTTAATAATATCTTCAAAAAAATAGCTTGTACGCAAAATTTTAATAATTCTGTTTGCTAAAGTCATATCTTAAGTTCCAACAAAGAAATTAAAACTATAAAAAATAAGCTTCAAAATGTTTTTTTCAGAATTAAAAAATATTAATTTGGTTTAAAGTTATGGTTATTTGAATTAGAGCAATAGAATTATACTGTTTAATTGTAAATATTAGCAGGTCCAAATTTAGATAAGTTTTTGTTGCTCTAATTCAAATAACCATAACTTTTGACCAAATTAATATTTTTTAATTCTAAAAAAAGCATTTTGAAGCTTTTTTTATAGTTTTACTTTCTTTGTTGGGGCTTAAGATATGACTTATGCAAACAGAGCTATTAAAATTTTGCGTACAAGCTATTTCTTTTAAGATATTGAATTTATCCATAATTCGAATTTTAAGGCCTATTCATTAAAACCCCGAGACACGGGTCTTCTTATTATGGCCAAAGAAGCCCCTGAAAAAGTTTCAGCAAAATTCATGACCCGCAACCCTGGTCCTCTCCTTGTCAGTTTTAAATAAATAATTTCTTGACGGAATTAGAAATATTAATGCACTGAACCTTTGAAGTTTTATAATTCTACTATTAATATTGTTTACAGATATTCATTCTTCTTTTGTCTCCTTAACAAGTAAAAATTTCGACAATTGTTATAGGTTTATTAGTATAGAAGTTAAAGGCAAGAATAATCATTCATTACGAGAATTCATAACAAGAAATTTTAAAAACCTTCAAAACATGATATTTAATACATCATTGAACAGGCGAGTAAGTAAATTAATGTAGTGTACTACACAATCAGGGAATAAAGCTCGTTACGCTCTCTACTTATCAATTGCGTCCGAGTGAAAGAAGATCAGCATGCACACACAAGCACATTAAATTATTATATTTCCTGACTTGATTTTACGTTATTGCATACAAAAAACTAGGTAATGCTGCTGCTTTTACTATTGCTTCATTTACCTGAGAAAAAACGTTGAAAAACGGTAAAAATTATAGCGATTGCCTATAATTTTGAGCGTTAAGCACAACTATTTTTACCGTGATTTCCATAATTTTTTGGGATGCTGCAACTCGTCCCAGGTTTACCGTGATATTCCCTGCAATTTTTATGGAAAAATTTTCTCCGTTTATATTTAAGATTCGACTGAAAACTTCTTTGAGAAGTCATAGGTTTGTACTGATGGATTGCAATAAAATATAAAGAATCGCTTGTAATCGATGAAATAAACAAGATCACTTATTTATAACATGAAACTACAATTTGTGTAAGATTTTAAAGTTTCATTAGAATTGGTGTCCCAGAGATAGAGACTTAATTCTCTTTATTAGTTAAAAGAATTATATAATGAATGTAGAATGTTTTTAATGAGACTAGCGTCACTAGCGCAACGATTAGGGATTACTATCAATGGAGAAAGTGTAAAATAAAACGTGATAAAAATTATAGGTTATTTTTGTTTTTTTTTTTATATTTTATTATTGAAATTTATAATTTGTTTCATTGGATGTGCATAATGATTCATAAAAACCTCCGGTCACCCTTAGCTATTGTCTATGTTTTAAGACTTCTGAAATCACATGCGACCATGTATCGTCGGGTCAGTGCAATAAAGAGTCAATTTAGGAGCAAAGGTAAGAAAGTGCCGATTCAAAATGAAAGGCAAGAAGGAGCCAATTAAAAGGAAAACGTAAAAAAGTGCCGATTGGAGAAACTTCATTTTTTCCTGATTTTAAGTTGGTAAAACTTATTACAATATTGTAAAAAATGAAAAAAGAAATAAAGAATTTGAATGTCTTAAATGAATTCACACCTGTGGATTCGCATCTTAGCTTTCAGAGAGAAAACTATAAAGAGCATTGCCAACTTAAAATTAGGAAAAAAAAAGTTTTCCAAATCGGCACCTTTTTGCCCTTTTCTTTGAATTGGCTCTTTCTTGCCTTTTATTTTGAATCGGCACTTTCTTGCCTTTGCTTCTAAATTGACTCTTTATTGCGCTGACCCGACGGTATGTGATCAGAACTAATAAATTAATTCTAATCTAACAGTAATGTTTCTCGTTGCAACTTACTGAAATTATTACTCTTTCACTCAGCTCAGAAACAAAAATGGTAATTTTAATTTATTAGTTATGAAAAGTAGTATGGAGTAAGAGATAGTCACTTTCTAGTAAATGTGTTTACCACCCTTATTAAAATCGAGGGGTGGCAATATATTCAAGCTGTGGACTGACTAACACTTGCTCCCTAAAGGCATGACATACTATTAAAATAAGTGTAAAAACTTAGCGTCCATGTTATTAAATAAAGGAAACTACGTACATGAGACGTAGTTTTACGTACATATGGCGCACTGTATACGAACTCTGATCAATATGTCAAACGTAAGCCTTAATTTTGAATCAAACTCTGCCTATATACTAAATTTTCACATTTCCTTGCTGAATAAGTTTTGAATGTTTAGTAAAGTTTTAGTCTTAAATTTGTAAAAACAAGATATTTGCCTAGTCAAGAATATAAAAAATATAAAGTTTGAATTTTAAATAATCTTATAGGGCATATACAGGGTATAGTTATTTCCTGCAATTCTTTTTTCTTTAGAAGCATTTTTTCTGAGGTGTTCCTAAAACAACTATAAAATGCGGAAGTTACTTCACAAAGAAGTCGATAAAAGAAAACCGTGTGATTTGCATATACAATTAAAAGTAGGGTCAAACAAACCAACATAACAATTAGAACTTGTTATTCTAAGAAACTTGGTTAGTCACTGTCCCTCTATAAAATTGTTAAAGATTTATCAAACTTTTTGTAAAATTAGTAATCATTATTTGATTTATTTGGTTAAAAAATTTTGCTTGTATCTTATACAAATTTTGATGCATTTTATACTTATATATATTATATTACAAAAATGGTTTTTTAAATATACATGATTATTAATCTGAATGTATGATTTTTGATGCTGTATGACTATAAAAATTGATGCCTGATACCTTTACAGGTGATTCAGTTTTAGTATCAATGTCTGAAGAATGTTTTAGTAAATTTTCAAAAATACTCTTTGGATGACTTTTATCTCAGGTGATTAATTAATACATTAATTAATTGCCCTCACTTTGTTTGGATGGTTGTTACCAATTTATTTATTAAATAAATATTATAACGATTATTTTGTAAAAATGTATTTATTAATATAAAAAATACAAAAAATTATGTGACATAAGCGAAGCGTATTGGACAAAATTTGAGACGCAGCGATGCATAGTTTACAAAGATAACAGCTAGACTAACTATGCATATTAGCGATTAAAACGTAGGTTAGAACTTAAGTTAGAGGCCAAGGGTAATCAAATAGATTATTTATTATTATTATTTGTGACGGCTGCGCAAGGATTCGAATAATGCTGTATGAATGTGTCATCACCAACATGCTTTTGAACACTGTGAGAAAAGTTTCATTGCGCGTGGAGATTTGCTCACAAGTCTGATCGCTTTGTAAGAAATTAACGATAAATAAAACTTGTCTTCCTGGCAGATAAATTAATTTTATCATCTATATTGAAAATCGTTATTATTAATATAAATTGACTGAGAGATGTTCACTTTATAGCATTTATTAGTTTATTGTGTCTTGTTTATTTCATATAGTATCATTTAATTTATTGTGAGTTTTTAATTTTATAGTATTTTTAGTTTATTTCAAATTAGATTATAATTTTTGTTTGTATGTATTTATTAGTTTCATAAATCTGGGTTTTCTATGCCGCAAGGCTTAGAATACCTAAAACGCGCGCTGTAACAAACAGAACTGCGTTTTCATAATATTTAAATGCGTTTTTATGGAGCACTAGAATAATAGTACATTTCGATACGGGTGTGGAAGGTGATTATTTGCCGCGTGAGACGTTTTTCGCCCGAGCGAAGCGAGGGTGAAAAGTCGAACGTGGCAA
>JAPYZB010002038.1:0-12912 GCA_030522745.1 Eupelmus kiefferi | reverse complement strand
CTTTCTATCTTAAAAAATTAAAAATAATTAAAAAGATAATTTTTAAAATATTTTTAAAAATTTAAAATTTAAAAACAAGAAACCATATCAATATTTTATGAAAAAATAAATATAAATTTTAACAAAAACTTTTTGTTTTAAAATAATTTGAAAAATTTTCCCCTAACTTATCCCTGTAATTATATTATAAAACTTTTAGCTTTATTATATCTTATCAGAGTTTGCTTATTATATTCGCAGATTTTTATTTTATGTTTTTATTGCAATCTTCTTAATTAAATAGTTATTTTCTTGTACTATGTATTTCGCTAAAAGTAGTAGTTTACAATGTAAAATCTTTAATTAGTATCTGTACAATCTAAGAGTCGCAAAAGATTTATTTAAAATTATTTATTAATTTCTTTAATAATTCAATAGTATAAAATTATAATTTTTTTAAACATACAGTTATTGTATACTTCTAAATTGTAAAATTTAAATTTGCTCAGGAAGCATCATCAGTAAAAAGCATGCTTACTAAATATTCTTATTACTAATAGTACATTAGACAGTAAGGAAGTAAAGTCGTAGATTATTCCCTCGAATGGATCTACTGTTGGAACGGAACTGCAGCAGAAATAATTCGAGAGAATAGTTGACTTTTCTCCTGGGTTGCATATAGTGCTTTATTTACATTTCAATTTCGCATACACACACATACGTATGTATGTGTAAAAAAATATATATACATAAGAAAATAAAAAAAAACGTTTAAAAATTATTCTAATTTACAAATTTGAGGAAATTATATGCCACTTTGTGCCAGATTTTCAACGGATTAAAATGGTTATTTTATAATTGAAATGTAAATAAAAGTGTTTTTATTGCTTGCTTTTTGATAAAGAATAGAACATAACTCATTTTTCTTCAAAATGAAGATTTATCGTCCTTTTCTTCTTCAAAAAGTTATAACGCCTTTTCTATTTGCGTAAAACATTTTCTAATTAGCAGCTTGGTAATGTAACCTTAGGAATGATCAAACTTTTTTACAGCATAATTTTGCAAACTTCTTTCTGAGCCAGTGATAATCATAAGGCGTAGAGTAATGCAACCAGCAATATCGCTTTCTGTAACTCTCTCCATTTCAAGCAGACTGCAAAGCATAACTTTAGGAACTTGCCTATGCCTAAAAGTATTTTTTAACTGGATCTGGCAGCTTTATCGTGTCTGTAAAAACTACGTACGTCTCAAGTTTCACTTCTGAAAACTACTGTACAGAAAAAAAAATCACCTTATTCCCCAAAAAAAACTCCACTAACGCTAAAACGACCGCGAAACTCTGTTACAGCGGAAGACCTCAGCATCGCGTCCAGCTTAAAATGGGCAGAGGCCTGGCAGAAGCTAGCTGAGAACGTGCCTTCGATCATGTGGCACTCTGGCATCTCCTTAAGCAAGGGTCTGATCGGTGCGCTCGACTCTTCGTCCAACAGCAGCAGCGGCGCAGTCGAAGGATTCAGCTGCTCAGCCTGCGGCCGCGTCTACAAGCTCAAGAGTAGCCTGCGCAATCATCAGAAGTGGGAGTGCGGCAAGGAGCCCCAGTTCCAGTGTCCCCATTGCGTTTACCGAGCCAAGCAGAAGATGCACATTTCCCGGCATATGGAGCGCATGCATAAGGAGAAGCTTTTCAAGCAGGAGCTTGTGTAGAGCTTGACTATGGGTCGAGATGTAGAAGATGCGGGAGGATTGTAGCGTGAGAGGGTATCGTGTTAAGGGTTGGATCGTTTTAATGATACGGATCGAATTTGATCGCGAGTTACTAATGAGCTATAACGAGGACTATTCGGCGGATTATGATATTTTCTCACTTGATAAATTGATAAATGAGTCCAAAGGTAGAGAATTATGCAGATTTTAGAAATGATTATTGTTGCCAGTTGATATTTTCAAAATTGCAGAAACTTATGGTGTATTCATTGAGCTTTTTGAAAAGTTGTAGTAAAATGTAACATCAAGATGCACAATCATTTAATGTGTCACCTAATTTTATTAAAAAAGATTATAAATTAGCTTTTTTAAATAATCTTTTTCTAAAATCGCTAAAATTGCCTTTACCAATCGGACGTTACAAACGTTTAATAGTAACTATCAGCTTTACTAGGGAAGCTTTTCTTTAAATTTATAAAAATTTTAAAATGCATAATAGCTTTTGGAAGTTGTCGCTGGCGAAACTATCGATTTAAGTGACCGACATGGTCCTACATAACTCTTAATATTTGTACTTTTAAATTAGTAGTTTAACTGCGTTACGAAGATTTTCTTTAAAATCTTAATAAGCTATTATTGAAAAGTCGATGCTTGGACTTTAACGAAGGGATCTTGCTCAAAACAGTGAGGTATTTAGCGGCAGAATATGTTTGAACGTACTGCTAAGCCACTAAATATAGTATGAAGCCTATTATTCTGCGCTGAAACGTTTGAAATTGAAGAAATTCTTTGAAAAAATGTTGCCCGATTAAGGGAAATAGAAGATAAATTTGGGGAAAAAGTAAAAAAGCAATCAATTAGTGCAATCGTTTTTCGGTCTTATTAAATTTCTCCAAGCCACTGGGAACGAATGATTTGTGAAATTAACTGTGATAAATACACTGGATTATAGATAAGAGTAAATCTTGGAAAGTGATAAATTTGCATCAAACTTTTGGTCAGGAAATTAATTGACGCGCATGAATTAGGCATAGTGTCTTTAGAATTATTCTTTTTGCGATTTTTAATGTTTTATCTTTTTATACGAGTATTTTATAGAAAATAAGTAGAAAAAATATTACTACATTTAAAAACTGAATATGAGACTTGCTTTGTCATATCAAGATCAATATTTAGATTCCAAAGCAAATTTATAATAGGATTAAATATAAACAATAGAATTGATCACAAGATCTCAGTTTGATCGATTAAAAAAGAACCATGATAATAATTTTTCGAGGTAGAATAGTTAAATACGCTCCGGTTTTATCTGGATGAACTCTTCCACAGCAACCATTCTGGTCAACACTGGTTCCATAATTTTTTAAACAAACGAACGCCGCCGTGAGCGCACTGACTCGTCATATCCATAATAGTAATTAAAATGAATCGTACATCACCATATGTACATTTGTATGATATGTTATTTTAAATAGTGCCCTCTATATTTGATCAAGTATGTAAGTTATTCCTGTTGTATATAAAATAGTACAGGACCGTTTATTTATATATTTATTATTGCATATATTTTTTATTTTTATTATAATGCTGACAGAGACTCCCGTTTTTCCACAAAGACTGATTTCGAATGGAATGTCGTTAGTAATATTTGTTCACACATTCCTTTTTGTATTTTACCATAAACAGATCATGTAAAAGTTTAATGATATCCTTTTTATACTAGTGAGGTATTTATTTATTTTTTATATTAAAAGGACATAACAAAATATTTTTTAAATTTTCATTAATTTTAATTTACAGTTCCAACAGTAGCCTTTTAGTTATTAATGGAATCTTTTCAATGATCATCACATTTTACAAGTATATTTCTGTACAAACTTGAAGAAGTAACTATATTTTGCCAAATATAATGCAAGAAAAATACTAATACCGTCTAATACTCGTTCTGCATATTCCTAACAATACGTGCGCCACGGCCGTTCGTCTCTCCGCAAAAAGTAGCCAATATTTATAGAGCTCAAGCTAATTTAGAATAAATTATTCATAACTATTAAAACACTCCATAAAAGTAAGCAATTATCTTAATATAGCAACACAAATGCTAAGTTTTTATATATTTTTAAAAATAAATGTATGACCTAGATTCTAATTTTTTTAGAATGCAAAAGTTGAGGGTAGTATTACATTTAAATTTTAATAAATCGAATATTTTTACTTAAGAACTGTAATAGAAAATTATATTAAGTATAAATGCTATTAATTATTTTTAATTAAAATGATTCAAAATTTTTTTTAATGAAGGTGTAAAATGAGGTTATTAACCAAGGACGCTCAAGCACTGCGCATAGCAGATTAAATAGTATTAAAATATAAAAAATTTTTTAGCTCTTTGCTGTAATATTTTAATACATATTACATATTACAATGGTATAATATGAAAAAAGTATATATGGTAAGATAGAAAATAATTTTTATTAAAATCTATAATATTACAAGAGTAATTGTTAATTAAAATCAAATAAGCGGACTTCTATACTTTAAAAATTTTAATTTGATTAATTTTTTCTATTTTTTATCTAAGTTCTTAAGTAAGTTTTCTTTGTTCTTAATTTTTAGCAAGTCCACCCAAAATAAAAAAACGAACAAGGTGTGATCTTAGAAATTTAATCAAATAAAAACAATTTATAATTTTTAAAGAATTTTAAAAGAATAGAAATTCGTACATTATTTTCAGCCTACAGCTACAATCCATTTAATAACGTGATTTTATAATTAAATATTTATTCATAATTAAATTGAGTAAAAAGATATTTTTTTTCGTACTAATTTTAGCTAATATAATGATCTAATATTAAAAGATTTTGTTAAAAAATTTATTTCTATCATACAATATAATTTTTTTTTCAAGTATTACGATATTTTAGCTATATGCTAATAAATTAGTTACATTGGAATACTATTAAATGTGAAAGAATAGTGTTTGGCGCATTGTAACAAATTAAAACTAAACTAATTAAATAACTTATTAGAAATGCAACCAATGAACTAAATAGTATCAGAATTACTATAGATACGTACTGATACGTTTGAAAATCTTTGATAATAAACAGATAGTGCCTAATAACATTTTTTAATATTTAACAAAAAATAAATTAAAACAGATTTCAAATTAAATAAATTTGATTTAGATGTAAATTTAATTTTTTCATGGATTCAATAATTTTTAATATTTTTAAATATTATTACTTCTTTTCCGCATTTTATATATTTAAAGACACATTTTATATTGAAAATATAAATTTAAATGTCCAGTTTTTAATTATAAAAGCTTAACCGTAATGAAGTCTGAAAATGGAAAAAAATAGCATTTTTGAAAATAAAAAAATTTTATTATAAAATACAAACAAAAAAATTCTATTAGATTGTAAAGAATTAATCATAGCTAGTATTTACATAATAACAAATTAATACTTGTATTTTTATGAAGCGTAACAATAGGACACGTAAAAAATACAAAAATAAAGAGAAAAAGAAAGTAAAACTAAAAAAAATCTGATTATGAAAAATTGTATAATACACAGGAGGTATTTTAGAAACGATGTGTTTGTAACAGAATTGTTTTTAAATCTATTCTGAAACACACTGTTAAGTATATCTTATATAAAAGACCAAACTTCTTTTATAATTTTATAATTTAGAGAATATCATTATACATTATTTGTATAATAGAGTTATCCACTAGCCATGACACCATTATTGAATAACTATTAGTATAGAAATTATTCATATTCAAAACAGCATGCTATCATCTGATGCAGTAAGAATCTCGTCAAAGTATTTTATGAAACAAAAATAAATAATATTTTTTCAGCGATAACTTTAAAAATATTTTTAAGGTAAACTTAAGTTTGATGCTAATTAAGCTTTATAATAATTATACTAATAATATATCATATGGCGTTTAATTTTACAAGAAAAATAAATCTCGAAAGGTTCTATAATAAATATTTGCATATTGTATTTTTGGCTTTATTGATATTTCATTTTTATAATATTTATATTACAAAATTAAACGTTGATCGTTGAAGAACAGTCAAGTTTGAATGACTATTAAACTTGACTTAAAATTACACTCTTTGTAAACCTATCTGATTAAAAAATCATTTTGGTGTACTTCAAAAGCTTTATTCGTTTACGAAATTTTGCTATAAGCCTTCGATAATATATGTATCATAAGTTAAGCCAAATTAGAGCTTTGTATTTTTAAAGATTAGTATAATATATAAAATATAAACTAAACCAGTTACAATGTATTTATATATAAGGAATTTATCATGCATAAAATGAGGTAAAAATTTAAGAAGCAAAACGAAATTATTTTAAATGTCCAAATGAACTGTGAAAAAAAATCGAACAGAGCCTTGGTTATGTGCCTTTAAATATACTACTTAGATTTTAGGCTATCAAGAAAGGCGCTGAGTAAATCTTTTTACAAACATCTTGATGTACTAACTTGTTTCAAAGCTCAACAAATTATTAATCAAAAATATTTTTCTTATTTTGTTTTCTTTTTAATTTATGTATCTATAAAAAGTCAATGTAAAATATATATATATATATATATATATATATATATATATATAGCTTCAACAATTTAATTATTTCTGAAAATTCGTTCTCAATCTTATAAGACACACATTTTTATTTATTTATTTTTTTTTTTGAGCTTTTATAAAAGATTTACTCATATATAAATTAATTAATTTGTAATTTTGATCAGAAAATAGCTTTTTTAGATACAGCTTAATAATTTAATTAAATACTACTGGAAATAAATTTTATGTATCACATTCGAATTTTTTTAAACTTAATGTTTACAACATAAATTTTATCATTTTTATAACAACCTAAATTCAGTATAATGTGCTTTTTCTGTGTACATGACGTTATCATAAAGTTATCATTTGACATTTTAAGAATTTAAAATGATGTCACTGCGATTCGATTACACAATATTAATTAAAATAACATAATAATTCTTGACCAACCAATTGGTAAAAACAATTCGTTTTAATTGTTTTATTTAGCTAACAATGACTTGAAACTTGTATTTTTTGAAATTATATTATCTACATATCATTGTTCTTCGTAAATTTCCGTATTCAATGATTGTCGCAATATTCCACTCTACTTTTATCATTCCTACTTACAGTAATTTTTTAAATAGATTTAAAAAACTCAGCGCGAACGTTTAGCGTCCCACGCAGTACAACTTCAATGCTATATACAATATAATGTAGAAGTACTCATAATTACGTTGTTTCAAAGTTTCGCGGGAATCATATCGCGAGTAATTGTATATGAATATAAAACTATAAGCACTGACAAAACTTTTTAGTTACAACTCCTTCATTAAAAAAGTTTCTGCTAAAAATAAAGATTTATTATAACTCAAGCTTAAATTAGTAAATCTCTTCTAAAAATTAGAAACTCACATAAGATTTAACTTATATGAAGAGGTGTCTCTAATTTTATAATAGTTTTTTTTTATTTAAGCTAAGTTATGTTAATTCGATTGAATTAGGAGTTTTAACTACAAATTTTTTTCAGTGGCTGATTCACATTTGTCACTCAGCGCCTTAAAAAAAGGTATTTTATAATATATATAATTGTAATTCCATTCGCCATAAATTTTTCAAACTAGAAATATTTAGTTTTTTATATTTCATTAGTAATATTTGAATAAGCATGCTCATAATTAAACGAATGTACTAATGCTAAGATAAAAAAGGATTTTTTTTATTTACGTTTTGTCTTTATAAAAGATTTATAACGTATGTAATGTTAGCAATCAAAATATTTGTTATGACGGTGTAATTATAAATTAAAAATTAATTTAACAAGTATACCATCGCTGGAATTCAATTAAAAATTACTATAATATGCACATTTAATTGTATTCTGTTTAAAAAATTAAATAAAATCTACAAAAATAACCAAATACATTTTATTTTGAACTACCTTTTCTTATAAATTAAAATCAATTATTATCAGTATGTTACATAATACTAACACTTATTTATATTTTCAGGTGTAGCAGATTTTCACATCCCGAAGAAGATGAAAAAACTTTTAAAATAAATTATATATAAATTAATATAGATTGATATTAAAATAATAAGTTAAAATGCTTGACAAAATTTAATTTTAAGCTACAAAGTTTTTAGCTATAATTACGAGGTTTAAAAGTTCAAGCATGATTCTTAAATTTTCAAATAAGTTTCAATTTCTAATGAGCCAATACAAGATAGTAATAAAATAAGTTTCTTTTTTTCGTATTAATTTTTAGCTTTACCTAAAATTTGTATTTATTTATATTTTGTTTGCTTATACATAAAGACTTTAGTCATAAGATTTTAGTCTCTGAAAAATAACTTACAAAGAATTGCTTGAAGTAATAGTTTTCTTTTTTAGGACGTAACTTAACTATATGTACTTAGGTGTGTTCGATGTCGACGATGTAAAATGAAGCTTACATCAATTTCAGTGAGTCAAGTCGATCCATAGAATGTCTATTAAAGAAAATATTTGCTATACGTGAGTGAATTTTTACATTTTTGTATGATTAATGTACACGCATCACTGTTTTAATTTCGAGAGATTACACAAAAACATTTTTAAGTTTGTAAAGTTTATTTATTTACTTATATTTAATTAGACAAATTATAGTCAAAAATTATAGTCGAAAAATATTTTTTCGATAGTCTGCATACGTAGTTCACTAACTTTACTTTCACTTAATAGGCTTTTAATCTAACAATAAAAACTATTTTATTACTCTGTTCATTAAAATATACAGTCATAATAAATAGACTACTTAGACTTTTAAATGCAAAAAGTTTTTTTTATAAATAAACAACAGTATAGTATATATTAACTGTTTTTCATGATATTAAACTACTAAAGTTGGCTTATTTTTGTTCTCCAATTATTAGTAAAAATGATTTTAATTTCTAACTAATCTTTATTTTTACTTTTGGTAATTTTTTTATTTTAATATTCTATAATTGAATAATTTTCATATTAATATTTCTTTTTAAATTTTCTCTGTGATAATATTTTTTGTTTTATCGTATATTTACACATAACTTAATAATAAAAAAATGTTGTAGATCGTTCCAAACTATACATAGATAATTTATTAAAGAGAGTGATGACATTTTAGACGTTTTATAAACGCATGTGTTATCATTCCACTTCAAGATAATTAAACTAATTGAACAAATTCTTATTATTTAAATTCCTAGAAAAAGGAAGTGGAATAGTTTGTGGCGATCAAAAAGTCATTTTATTGAAAAATAATAAACTATAATAATAAATATAACTTAAAATATTTTTATTATTTTTCTAATTCATAATTTTTTTTTTGCAGAATGGACAATAAAACTGTTTTATTATGACAACTGTGGAAGATTGTATAAAAGACGAGATTCTCTACGAAGACATTTGCGTATTGAATGTGGACAAATTCCAAAATACGTGTGTCGAATTTGCAACAAAACTTTTAAACTGAAATCATATTATGATAGACATAAATAACTGGTACATGCATGTCTTAAAAAGTAAAAATCTTATAATGTTAATTTTGCGCTAATAAAAAAATCAATTCTTAATTGTCATGTTTTCTTTTTACGCAATGATTATAATATTTATATATACATTAAAAATAAGACAATAATACTGACGTTTTCGTTTGATAATGATTTTCAAACATATATCAACATTTGAAGATGTTAAATAGACGAGCCAAGATAGGTATACTGAAAATGTAGCTGATACGACTTCAACTGAAGATAAAATTATAAAAATTATTAAAAAACTTATTAGTTACTTTAATTAGTCAATACTAATTTTCTTTGCATGTGTTTTATAAATACTTACGTATAATTTTGAAATTTAAATTCAAATTTTATTAATACTTCTCTGAAGAAAATTTTATCTATCGATTGGTAAGTTATTTTTTGGAATAAAATTACTGTATGTGGTGGAATTTTTTCATACTTACGAAAAACTTTAACTTTAAAAATTTTAAAAAGGTCATATAAAATTAACGACTGAAACAAACATTATTATAAAGTAAAACCAAAATAATTTTAAATAGTTTTTCAAACTACATGGAACTTTTTTAATATACTCAAAGCCCTTATATTGACTAAAACTTTATTATTTTTATATTATGACTATTGCTACAATTCGTAATAAACCTAAGTAAATGTAAAGGGTATTTAAAAATTTTAATAAAAAATAAACATTTTAAGATTCAAATTGAAAAATTGATAATGAAGTTTTTTATACTAATGATACTTTTAATTTCTATTTAATAAAGCTTTAGTAACAATAAATATCATAATGGTAAAAGTAAAAAATAGCTTAAAATATCTTTTACCAAATGACATGTAACATTTACTATTTTCAAAAAAAAAATTTCCTTGAATAAAGCTTGCAATCTTCCCGTCTTAGACGTCTAAAAATTTTATCATTCTTCGCTTTCAACAGCCGTTTGTGTACTAATCTGATGTTTCTTCTGCTTTCTCTGTCCATTCGCAGTTAGGTCTGTCATCAAGCACATAATCTTTCCTCAGGACTGGCACTGCAAGGTTTGCGGGAAGAGCTACAAGACCAAGTACACCCTGAAGCGCCATGTTGACGTGGAATGCGGCAAGCAGCCGAAGTACATCTGCAACATCTGTCCCAAAGCATTCCACCAGAAATGTAACTACATTCGGCACAACTTGAAAAAGCACTCATTAGGTCCCTGATAAGACCTTACGAATTGTGATACGACATGTTGACAAGAACCCCACTTTGCATTCGTTAATTTTGCTAAGCGATTTCCTCATTAAAGGATGAATGTTTTTTTTAGCATTACTTTCGACTATGCAAAGTATATGAAAACTTTTATTTTTTCATGATAGAACATTTTTATTAAGCTAATTATTATTTTAATCACATCTTGTACAATTGAAAATAAGTTAAAGGTAATTTTTTAATAGGATAAAGAAATTGATTTTTATTAGCAAAATGAAGGCCAAGCGTGGTTTTTGCTAGTGCTCTAAATCATCTTATGTTAAGGTCTTATAAGAAAATTATTGTCTCCGTTTAGGAAGAGCAATTTGTCTTGAAGATGCCCCGATGATTGAAGAGTCACAGTTACAAATGAAGAATCTACATTTTTCGAAGATCTTTTTGTGAAAGAAAGTGTGTTATATGGACAATTAAGGACAGTTGTTAAAAATTATTAAATGTTTTATGAGAAATTAGATAGTTTCTGAGATTATTCAAGATGTAAAAATTTGATATTATTAGAAAATTCATAAAACTGTACAATCAGCGGATTAAAATTCGAATTTAGATTCACTATCGGGTAATTTGGATGCCTACTAGTTTAGGTTAGATAATTTAAATAAAAAATAAAATTAGGTAAGATAGGGATTTATCTTTTAAGAAACGTGAAAAATATGGTTGTTATTGTCTGTATATGGTATCCTCTGCTAATTTCACCTAATCATTTGTTCTAAAAGATACGTTTTCAATGAATGTATTAAAATAACATTAATCTAATTAATAGATTAGATCGTTTACATATGCTATTTTATGAAACAATGATTTAATCAATTTAATAATAGAGTTTTTTTGCTTTATTATAAGTAACTTCATTTTTTATAAGTAACAGAACTTTTTATAGCTTTGTAATATATTAAATCATCGAATAGAAAATTTTTTATTCAATAAAAATATGTGAATCATGTAAATAAAATTAAATGAAATTGCACCTTATGTATTAGTACATAAGTAGAGTGTTCACAAAACTGGTGATATATAGTGAAATTAATTAATATTCGAACTTTTTTCTTACAAATTGAATTTTACTCTTTTATTCAAAAATATTATACTAATTATATTGATAAGCGGTGAAAATTTTGAAATTTTTTTTACAATCAAGTTTTTACTTTGTTCAAATGCTTTTTTTATTACTTTATTTAGCCTTTTAAAAAGATATAAACGCACATAAGTATAAATAAAACTAAAGTAAGTGTTTACGCCTCAATAGAATCATTAAGATTTTTTATGTATACAGTTATGATTAAAGAATAAATCATGTTATTAAAACAAAAACAAAATTGTTAAGTTTAATGCTACAATTAAGTACCTTACTATCAGTATAAATCTTAAAACTACTCAGAAGATTAATATACTCCATCCTGAAGATCCAACAAGATAAACTATATCAGCATAAAATTATCTGGAAAATATATTAAGGTATTCAATGTTTTTTAATTTAAAATTTAATTTAATAAATCAGTACATTAATTGTCGATAATATAATAAAATTTACTTTTCAAAAATTAATTTTTTTACCATTATTTCTTGAATGATTGATTTTTAATCAAAACTTATAAAAGAAAAAAAACGGGGTTAAAAATTTAGAAAGCTAAAATTTCGAAAAGCAAATATTAGAAATATTAGAAATTTTAATATTAGAAATATATTAGAAAATTTTTATCAATATTTGATCGTATGTTATGTGTTTTTAAAGTATGAAAAAAAGCTGAAAGTAAGACTGTAAATGTTTCTTAGAAAGAAAAGAAATCTGTAAAAATTTCTGCAAAATCTGTCGAAGAATTTTTGAGATAATTTATTAACATTTTTTGCAATAACGAAAACATAAGTTAAACCTTTATAGGTCGTGCCTAAAAAACTATGATTGTATATGATACATTTTAACTTATATATACTTGATTTGTTAGGTCTTACTAAGTTTGCCAGGAAATTTATCATTGACATTTTAATTCTTTTTTAATTAATTAATTTTCAAAGAACCAATTTGAATTAGATTTTGGAACTTATGTATTTCTAAATTGTGTCATTGGGCTTTATTTTTCTTATATTTATCTGTTTTTATGTATTATATTTTCTATATTGTAAACCAAACGTTAAATTTATTTTTAAAATTTTATAATTTTGAAATATTATCTTATAATGGAAGAGAAAACTTCTTGATAAAAGTAATATTTTTTGTCAACTGTTCAATTAACTGTAATTTTCTTATATTTACAGATCAAGTCTTAATTACGAACTTTGTTAAACAAGTTTACATGGTCTTGCCTGAATAATAATTACCAAAGGTGTAATTGAAAGAAAATTTTCTAACAATGTACAAAGATAACT
>JAPYZB010002037.1:0-13671 GCA_030522745.1 Eupelmus kiefferi | reverse complement strand
CTATCTATTGTTTCCACCTAAAATTATTTGTAAATAATTTTATCAACATTTAAAAAGGGTTTGAATAGAAGGACCTGGAGTAGGGCACGTCGAACTCATTCAACTTGGTAACTGTTATGATTTATGGAATCAGCTGAGAATTATAACCTATAATTAGTCCCTATATAAAATTATTATTTATCTCGTACTTGCATAAATATAATGTAGTTTTGATTCTTAGTTTAAATTAGTAATAAACTAAAATATAGTTAAAAAATGTATTTAGACGATAACCAGATATCATTGGATATTGTAGACCGAACTAGTGTCTAGTTTTATTGCACTAGTGAACAAAATAGATAATTCTCACACAAATTGATTTTCTCACACAAACGAAAAGAGAGTGTCATAAAAGACGAGAACAGCGTATACTATTTTTCTAATAAGGTGTTAGAATTATTTTTTTATTCGATTATTAAGAATTCAGTATTTTGTTTACGCAAAACAGGTTCCGAAAATCTAACTTTGTTACTTATTAGTGTATTGTAATTTTTGAGTCACATCTAACCAATTTTATTCTTAATATATAAATTAATCTCATAGTTATATATCCAATATATCTTTTCTCTACAAACAAATAATCTCCAGTCACATAGCACCCGAATCTGATCTGGTTAATTAGATAAATAAATAATTATGCTTGATAATTCAATTGATAAAGAGAAATCTAGCAAGCAATAAATTAACAACAATTCACTTTGTCCCAGCTGATACTCTTTTGAGGAAACTAAACAGGTATTGATTGCATTATATAACTATGCTATTAGTGACTCATTATGTATGTATTTTGATTAAATATTTTATTAATAATTAATGACATGAGCAGTTAATATTCTTGTTGGATTAAAGAAAGAATACAAGTAAAAAACTCCACTTAAGTCAAGCCATTTTTTATATTGACACGTTACGCATTTAATTGCAATTATTGTATTCTGAAACATCTATTTAATAGCATCAACTCGATTTTCCCTACCCTATCGTAAATTTTTTACCAAATTAAGCCCGGCAATTTCAATGATTTTGTACCAAATTAGACTTTTCATTTATAATACCAATAAACAAAGAAAATATCTTCATTTTTAAATTCATTTCCTCTCCTGGATAAAACAATACAGGCAAATCCCCTTACCAAGCTCAAGAGTCTAGCGGAATGCTCCTACTTTCCTGCCGTAAAAACCGCAATCTCAACGCCGCCCAATAACTTCGAGAACAGCCCTTTAACGCTGCCCGAAAGAAAAAGGCCGGAAGTATCAGTGGCAAACAGAGCGAAAGACAGTAGACGCACACAGGAGCGTTTCATTCTTGGCCAAGCGGCACGTATAGGCGTGGCGATCTGCTCTCTTTTCGGCGATATCCACGAGAGAGAGAAAGCCCGGCCCGAGCCGGCTCGCGCATTGCGCGGAATTTGCATTTTTACCGCACACGCAACGCGCATCGCGCGCGCGCCGCTGTCGACTCTCATGCAAATTTCCAGCGATTCCGGCTTGCTCGTGCACTTTATTTTTTTCTCCCCCGTTGGGCGAGATGCCGCTCCAGTTGTTTTTTCTTTTTTTTTGCCGGGTAGCTCATCCACTCTCTCCCCGAGCGATGCTGCGCACGTTAGTACACACGTGCGCTGGCGGCAATGGACAAACAAAATAAATGAGAGTAAAAGACTTTTGCTAAGGGGGGTGGGGGGTTGTCTCTGAGCGGCTCGGTTGTGCGGGAGGATCAATTTTTTATAGAGGCTGATTCTTTTGGGTAGGTTTGTATCGTAATGAAATCACAGATGGCGAGATTAAATTGTTTTGTGTACGGTAAGTGCGTGTTGAAATTGTTTCTTATCTTGTGAATTATAACTTTTTCGAAGAACGAATTATTCATGTGTATTGAGTAATGATTCTTACTTTTTATGAACTTATGATAAAGATCTCAAGAACATAAAAAAATATTTTTAAAAACTCATTTTTATGAAAGCAAATTGAGAACCGACACCAAACATTAAATATCACCACATCGAGCTTCAGTCAGCTAACTTGCATCAGCGCAACGTTCATCCTCTCAGTTGGAGGGGTTGTGCCGCAACTTGCTCCAAACCTGTCGTCGAGGGACAGCGTCGAGAAGACAGAGGCGCATCGCTCCATAATCTTTACGGGCGTCGTAAAGTGCCTTTTTCATATGTACACAAGGCGAAGGTGTCGGCTGCTCGACACTGCAGGCACGCCTCTTCCTCAGGGGAAGACTCGATATGCAGCGACGTTTATCCAAGAAGCGCAGGTTACCTTGCCGCGTGGATATTGTGCAAAGAAGCTTATTAGGTAAGCGATGAATATACTTTTGGAACGATGAATAAATTTTTGTTTGATTTTTAAAAATATTGGTTTTATTTTGTCTTACTTAAAGGATATATTTAAAACAAGAATATAATGTGCACTCTAACGTTAAAGGTGTAGAAGTATTTATTTATTTTTGTTTATTTTTTGTAACCGAATGAACTTAATTTTAAACAATTTAAGTAATATTAAATGTAATTATTAATTTAACTCCATATAAATGTTTCGTTGTATGCATTTTTGCTGTAAATGAATAAAAAATATTACAAATTTATGATTTTTTAAAAATTTAAGTTCAATAAATAAAGTATGTTTGGCCCAGAATATAAAAATCATAAAAATACATTTTGTAAAACCAGAGAGAAAACTTGTTAAATTTTAGTAACTTTTTCAGAATTTAAGTAATTGAATAATTAAAACATTTTTTTCAAAATATATTACAACTAAATATATTACAAAAAAAATTACAACTTATTTGTCAAAGTTCAAGTCAAATCATTATAATATACTGCATTTTCCTCAAACAATACAGAAATATTATATCAATTACTTGATTTGATTCTGAACGCATTTAAAATATATTAAATTAAATTATTTACTTTGAAAAGATAGCAGATCATTTAAAAGTTAAACATAAGAATACATACAATTTTTTTTTATTTAAAATTTGTTTAGGAGTTTTACCGTACTACAGAAGAACCAATATACTAGAATTTGAAAATATCTTATTAATGAAGCCAAAAAAGCTTATTAATTAGTCTACTTATCCATTAAAACCAAAGTAGGCTGAATAACTTGATCAGCCAGTCGCCAAGCGATTTAACTACTTCAGATATTTCTCACCTCTAATACTCGTAAAAATAAGAATAAAATCAGCTCGACGCAAGAAAAACGGGGTCATTGTATAATAATAATTTATTAAAGCTAAAAGCATTCTCATTCTTTGCGGGAAGAAATCACCTGTGCTCTCGCTCCGTTTTACTGCGGCAGCGGTGTGTGTGTGCTTCCCTTTCTTCCATGTCTCTCTCTCTCTCTCTCTCTCTCTCTCTTACTCTCTCTTATGCGCGAAAAGCTTCTTGACAACAGATAAGCTTCCATAATGAAAGAATACACGCACTAATCAAGTTAATGCACCCATGCTCACCGATATATGAAATTGTCTTTTTTCGATACGATTTGTTTGCATGCTGTTCATGTATACGATGGATGAGCTTTGTCATAAAAAAACAGAGAGTTATAAATGATAAAGCATTATTAGAGATTACTGAAAATTTTAGTATAATTAATTTACAAATAAAAGATAAAAGTTAAAGATTATTATCGCAATGTCTTGATAAAAATTAAAAAATTAATTAATAATAATGTTCAAAGTTAAGGTGGCTATCTTGTTTTAAAGAGTAAGCTCAGAATAAACGGGTATAAAGAAACAATCTAAGCAAAAAGTTATGAATAATGACTACCACTTATATCTATATTTAAACAAATTGATCTAATTTTACTTTCTGAAATTACAATATACACGTATATTAAATGCTTATTTTAGTTTTTTAATTTTCAAAAGTAGTTTTTTCTTCTCTGATTATTCGTCTGTATCTTTAAGTTTATACTTTTAAAATTGTTTTTGCTCTCTTCTTAGGTTATTACCAAAATGGCGAAAAGTAGAGAAAGAGCCAAAGTGTAAATATTCTTTATTAAAAAATGATTGTTCAACGAATGTTGAATATGAAGTTTCAACGAATTCCCAGCGTCCTCTTTAGGGCTTAAAGTTGTACTTAAAATACATAGTATAATTCCATATGAGAAGTGCAGTTTTTTTATTTTTTATGTAGAGATTAAATTATAGGATTATATATTACCTAAACTGAGGGGATTATAAATTAATATAGTATAATGTTTGTACCAAATATTCGCAGTGAATAATTCTACTATCAAAAGCAAGATAATATGTTTCAATTATCAATATTATATACTGATTTCATATAACAATCTGTAACTTACGGTATTATTGTTTGCCTAGTTAAGACTCAATTTTTTAAACAAAATCAAAATTTTATTATTTTTCAAACTGTTTGAATTCATTTCGAAATCATATCCTGTATATTCACTTCGCTTTTGTATCAAAACTAAAAATTCAGGATATTTTCTATCCCAAAATCTGTGAACGTCGAACTATAAGAAGGTAGCCTTGACCTTCACGTAATATATTGCGCCTTTTTATCGAAACTCTCAAATGAATGTAGAGCCGAGAGATTTATGGTTCTGTTTGAATACAGCGATTTTAAGCATATAGACGGCCCTCGCACTCAGTTTGAAATAACATTCGCAAATGGTTGATTTACACGAATATGAGAGTCATAACTAACTGCATGTTGCGTAATTCGAAACAAAGTATATTCGATTGGGTGAATTTAATTCATTTTGGATAGGCAATTTGGAAATGATTGCATTATCTTCTTTTTGAAATAATTGAACGATCTAACAGAGCAAATTTAATCATGTAATAATGCGTGCACCTTTGATTGAGCACGAAATTATTATTGCGCGGTAAATCATTCAATGGAACCAGCTCTTATCGTCGTTTCTATTGCACATAAGCGCAAAGTATGTGGACTACTAATTATGAGCTGTATCGAATTCGATTGACATGGAAACTTGATCAGTTTTCAGTACTTAATAAGGCAATATTGTATTATACGTAAACGAGCTTTTTGGGCTAAATAAGTAAAGTAAATTTTTTTTACCATTAATACAATTTTATTTATTTTTCATTTTATATCACTGTATTATTTTAACGTGAGTCCAGCTTTCCAACATCTAAACAACTTTCGCAACACACAACGCAACAGAATCTAAATGAAAACGTTACTCATTTATCTCTCAACCAGATTGAAAAGAAAAATATTTGCATTGAAGTCACCAAGCGGTATCATCAATTCGCATGACGCGTCGAATAACGATCGAGCGGGCCTCGAGATTTTTCTGGGTTATCCGAGCGGCAATCGGCACCACGGAACGACTTGCAATCGAATGTACGAGGCTATGCACATGCATAGATGGGGGGCGAGAGAGCGCGTTTGATCTGGATCGAGGATGCGTGCGCGAGCTCGGCTGGCCGCGCCGGAAGTTACTACTGATTTATGTATATTCGTAGGCGCGGCGCCGTTGATTGCGATTGCGATGGGACGATTGGGAATTGAGACACGCGCGCTGATGGTGCCTTAAATTTTTAACTCTTCCTGCAATTCCCTTGGATTTATATGGCCGTGTAAATGCACGCGCCCGACTTTTACTTAATGGGACCGATGGTTTTAGAGGACGGGTATTATGGATGGGATTGGCGAATAATGGAAAATGATCATTTTGTTTATCTGGGTGGATTATTATTGTTATATTAGTAGGATTTTGTTAGATATTATTTATTTTTGAAGGACTGAATAATAAATATAGTTAAAAATATGTACAGACTTATTTAATATTTTTAATAATTTATATGTATTTGTTACCATTTTTTAAACACATTTCTACATTAATTCATTTAACAAATTTTAATTATAATATATGTACCGATTTTTTTTAGAAAAAATACTAAAACAGCCAATCCTTTATTTTAGAATCTGAATAACAAAGCAAAAGAATAATCTCCTACTACGCAAAACCATTCGAATGCAAAATCAACTTTTTATAAATACGCTCGCAACATCGAGGTATCAATCCTCAGTCCGGCGTGCGCATACGTGCTGGTTATGCGAATTTTTTCGTGTACCGAAATGGTCTACGTTTCTCTTTTTCTCTTTTTCGTATGTATTTATTAAAGTTCTCCGATGTATTTAAAAATGAAATGTCGCCTGCGGGCTGTAACCGTCATTTGGAAATGGAAATTGTTCAGCGTATCGTCACATCCCCCCTCCTCCTCGCTTGTACAGCTTCAAAGGTTCTCTATGCGGATTGTGTGGTTAAATATACACACAGAGAAACTGATTTTTATTCCATTATTTTTCAATCACCACAATGGAGCTCGTCGAGCGAGCGCGTAACAAAGGAAAAAATCGTCGATATTAATGAAAAGGTGTTAATAAAGTTTATGCTAGATTCTGCAGCATTTTTCGAACTTGCTGATCAATTTGTGGATTATACAAAGAATAAAATTATAATTAAATTTTTAACATTTTGTCATAAAATAAAGTATACGTTGTTCCTTTTTAAACGTGTTTCTTAAGTTTATTTTATTCATTATAAACTATGTGACACATTATTAACTACCTTGTTTAAAATTTCAGTAGATTCTTATGGTCGATGCTTCTACGAGGAAGAGTACTTTGTGTCATAGTTAATGATTCAAAAATGTTTTTATTTCCTATAGATAACGTCCAGAAGATCTCAAAGGATGAGACATTATTATGATTGTGATATTAAATAGTCGATAAACGTTATTAAATATTAAATTGAGATAATAAATTATCAATAAGTGGAATGAAGCACATAAATAGATGTATATTATAAATATAGTTATAAATATCAACATAACAAAGAAAACAATGTACCAAAGAAACACCTCATTTTTCAAAATGTACTGGTATAAGAGGCTTTATGAAACATTCACTATAATTTAAACCTGCTTAAAATCATTTTCCCAAAATCAAACAAGGACATTATTATCCAAAATTCCAAATCCCGTTGTTTTTCGAACTTGATTACCCAATACTCTGTCTGAAAAACCTAACGCACCATCGAGAGCACAGGGACCAAACGCGCCAAGAGTGATGGTCTTTTCGTCGCTTGGGCAGAACGTAAATTTCGTTGGAGCGCGCGCGTCAAAGCTAAGCAGAGAAGCTATTCCTCTTGTTCTTGTATATGTGCGTGATGCGCAGTCAGTAATGTGCCAGCGGCAAGCTTGCTCTATGCTCTCACGCACACAGAGCCACACATAAACACACAGAGGAAGATCAGGAGGCAAAAGGGACGGACGGACGGGGTAGTTGACGTCGGTCCCTCGCGGCCAGAAAAACGCGACTTATTTATGTCGCCTGACTTATTGCGCTCTCGGGACGTCTGACAAGCCACTCGTTCTCTCGCTGTCTGTGCTGCTCGCTCGCTCGCTCGCGCACTCGTTAAGTTTTAAAATGGCAAATGACCGAAAAAGGCTGAGAGCCACTGGGCCCCTCGTGCGTGTGTGCACGTGTGTGGCTGCGCGTGTGCGTGATTCTCCTTGGGGAGAACACATGTGAAGCTTAAGGGGGGCACGGGGTGGGGAAGTCAGTCAGGACGACGGCTCAGGGTGTGTCCGCTTGCGTTATACCCTCCGAAAAATACCGCTGGGTCATGCGAGCCATGAAAAATGTAAAAGAGATGTGCCCGTGTCCGAGTGGCCTGTACGTTTCTCTTGCTGCCTTGTAGGGAAAGAGATGGAAAGAAGACAATGGTAATGAGAGAGAGGAAGATGGGGATAGGGGAAAGTAGAGAGAGAGAGAGAGACAGAAAGGGAAAGAGGAAGAGAGAGAGAGACGGCAAGAGAGAAGTGGATGAATTAAGAAATCGAAGAATGAAGGGGTAAGATATGAGTGGTCAGTTAGAGAAAAACGCTGGAATGTTATAAGTAGTGTGAAATTGTATATATTATTTATTTCCCTAGTTGGATTCAAACATTCTTGGCATTTGATTCATTATAATTATTCTATGAAATGTTAGTATGAGATTGGAAATATTAATGATTATTTTTTTAGAATTATCACAAAAATATAAATAAAAAATTATCTAAGCATGTAGTATTAACTCTGTTATAGTTTTCTTAAACACTTACTTTTTTAATATTGCTTTACAATAAATTGAACCAATAATGTAAAGTAAATAGCATTTCATCAAACATAATAAAATACGATAAAAAATAAAAAACATTCGACTGACGTAAAACATCTCTAATCTTCAGTTCTTCTCACTAGATTTAACAAAAACAAATGCCTCCACTCCAGCCGCTAAATTAAATATTAAATCTCAGTTTCAGCGAGCAGAGCGCGCACGAATCGTTTTCCTCGATTCCCCCAATACCGCCAGAAGCAAGCGAAAAAAATAAAAGAAAAAAAAAACACAAAGAACGTCGATAGCAGCATCGTCGGCGGAGCTTTTTAAATACGCGTGTACGCTCGATAAAACTTCAGTGGCATTAGGCTGCCATCAAACAATAAATCGCCCCACGAGAGAGGCAAGACAAGCGGACACGCGGCGATCCTCGGGTTTAATCGAAGCCAAGCAGAAACAAACCGATCCGAGGGGTTCGCGGGAATACGTGATTTTTTCGATGGCTGCGGCAAGCATTCCACCCTACGGTCCAGGCGGACAGGAAAAATAAGAGCTTGTTTAGCCGAGGAATAAAGACGCGAGGGAGCCGAGCGATTAGGGTCGCCGTGATCTTTTCTTTAGAAGTGAATTTCCCGGCCGATGAATGCTACGGATAGACTGGATTCGTTTTCTTTTTTATCTTGAGTTGTACGATGCTTGTAAAAAGCTGAGATTATTTATATTTTTGAGTTTAATTTTGGAAGTTGCAAAATATAACTTTTATTTTGATGACTGAATTTGAATATTGAAAAAGTTTATTTTCAGGTAGACTTGTGAGTTTTTGATAAATAGTTTATTGGCTACTTTAGCGATATAAATTTTTTAATTGCAAATGTATATTTATATATTTTAGTAGGTAGCTTCATATCAACAGGTCAATATGTACTAAATTTAGTAGAAGTATTTCTAGAATCATATATAAAAAAGACGAAGCAAAATTAAAGTTTGTTTTAATCACTTCGTCAAAAGTAAAAACAAACGTTCATGAAGTTCCGAAAGTAAAATAAAATATATATAAGTTGATTAAAATAGCAGAATCTAGTTCGAAATTAAAATGAAGTTTTGAATAAAGTATTTTCGCCTAAATTCATATGAACACTCATTTACTAAATTGAACAAATATGAATCACTTTCAAATAAATTATTTATTAAAAGTAAATTAACATACTACAAGCACAAAAGAAAGACAATAAATGCTAGAAAGAAAGGAAGAGTCCTCCGAGAGCTTCGTAGGTGATCAAAAGCAAACAGTCGTTAAAATTTATCCCTCTCCAATCCTTTGTTCTCTACAGCTGCCCCCAGCGCGAAACCAGCAGCCCACTTGGGTTCGATTCCGACTCGAATTGTCTCTCTTTTTCTTCCGATTTAACGAAGAAATGCATGGTGGAGCGGAAAAACAATATTTTCCTGACTGGCAGCTTGGATCCGCATCATCGATTTTTCCTCCTTTTTTTCGGAATTCCATCGCTCTACCCTACTTTCTCCTTTTTTTCATCTAGACCTTTACTCAATGCCTTTACTTTTCTCTGGATATTCACGGGTAGCGGGCGCAACAAAGCGCACAAGAGAAATAGAAACCAGATACACACTGAAATTTAAATATTAGTCCTCGCCCTGCGCGCGTATTTAAAAATTGCCGAGGGAAATACCGCGAGTATCTCGCGCACACTTTATGTTGTTGCTCTTTCATTTCTGCGCGAGTTTCATTTTGTTTTTCGGTGTTACTGAGAATGTGTGCGTGCGAGCGTATGTATGTGTGTGGGCGTGTGTTTGTGTGTGAATATATGTGTGCGGTATGAAATTCCGTGCTCACGAAACACGCAAACTCGAAACTCGCTCTTGGGATGGTTTATATGTGCGGCGATTTCATTAACTGAATGTGTTTATTATTGTTTTGTTTTGGCTAGGTCAGGTTGTGTTGCGAATTTTAATTATACTGGTAAATGTTTTAGAATCTACCAGGTTGAATAATTGTTGAAATTAAATTGTTGAAAATAATCGTTAAGATGAGGGTTTATATTATTATATTAATTTAGAGGTTCTGTTACATATACTTAATATAAATTTATTAAGATAATTAGTACCAGTGCCGTTTTATAATGCTCTGAGACCCTCGGCTCAACAATGATGGGGGCCCATGTAAGGTCATTTAAAATGAAATTTTTATTTGACTAGCAAATTTTATTTACATTATTTTGTCTAAACTCTAAAGCTCAATTCTTTGTAACTAATATTTTATATCAAATAACGTTACAATAAGTACAAAATTAATATTATAACTGCAATTCTATATGTTAACTAACGTTTAATTATCTTGCTTATTAATTTACCATTGAAACTCTTTGATTCAAATATTTCCGAATATAACATTAATTTTAGTATGTACATGTGCTTTAATTCATTAGGTATGCATTTTTTTATACATTCACGGATTTGCTTAAATTTTGCATAGTAAGTATAGTATAACTCTGATACCAATTATTTTTTATTATTTCTTATACTTGTTCTCTTTCTGATGCAGAGCCTTCCCTATTAGTCAATCTATTTTACTCAGGTCAATAATTTTAATTTAATTTATCCATAAAATTAAAGTAATTAAAGAAAAGATATAATTTTTTCAACCAATAAAAGAAATAAATAAGTAAAGTTATTGTAGAGAAGAAAAATATTAGAAAATTTGAAAAATCAATCGTGTCTCAACTTTCAAGCAACTGCATTTGTTGTTCACATCAATCTCTATAAACATAAAAGAGAACTAGCCATACTATCATTAATTTCACATATAACATAACATAGCACTCATAGTCACTTAAATACCTCAAGAAAAACATAAATTATTAGATCTTGTAGCCCTAAAATCCTTGTTCAATATATTTCTAGCTTCCCTGTCCTCAGCATAAAGCGAATAAGAAAGCAACCAAGGTTGATTGATCGTTGTGGGAAAATCATGAGCTTACTTAAGCGTTAACGATTGATTCGGTGGTTGTATAAGACGTGTGGGAGAATTACCGTACTGCAAAGATAAATCGGTCCAGTGATTAGTACACAAATATCTTCCAAAATTGCTTCACTATTTTAATTTTGTATGTATAATTTTGTTGAATATGTAAATGGAAAAAGATAAAATCTTAAAAGGAAGACTTTTTTCTTTTTTGACCCTAATGTGAAAGTCATGCAGATATTCTTGAATGTTAATATTTTAATACTTTTACTTGTACAAGTCTGTTACAGCAAGTCTTTTACTAACATTTAGAAATACTTATACGGGGTAAAAGATTAGACTTTTTAGATTTTCTCTAATTTGGTTAAGAGAATTTATAGAATTATTGTCTTTCAATCGTTTATTCAATTACTGGGCATTATAACTATATTAGTTTACTAATTTAACAAATGATAAAGCTTGATACAAAAATATAAAATACAAAAGAACTTCAATTCTTTAAATCAATAATGTAAAAACGTGTTTGAAACAATGACATTAACAATTTATGAATATTCCTGTATTATTAATTAATGTTAATAATACTCTAAGAATAATAAACAATTATACTGCAACAACAAAAATTTATTATTGAAAATTTATATTTTGATCCGTATAATAGTGAAATTTGTAGAACAATGCAAATTATATTAAAATAATATTCATAAACGTTTTGAATACAAAAATAAATTTATAATAATTTTTTAGAGCAATAAAAAATGTTCCTAAATATTTTCTATTGTATTTCAATACTGTTTCAAACTCTTTCAAACAGACTCTCTTGAAAATGAACATCCTCGTTTCATATAGCAGTCCAGCCATTAACGTATCAACTAAACTACACTAACTAACTTCACTGTATCCTATCGCTCAAAGACTCATTTATCTATAAAACTAAAATCACTGACAAACTAAAACATTTTATCCGACTACAAACGCCAACGCTTGATTAACTTCTCTCAAAAGAATCCAAAAGCCCAAACACACTACCATCAATCCGACCAATGAAATCAAAACGTAGCTTAGCGTAACGGGGAAATTTCATCCGGCCGTAGGAACAATCTCTCGATTTGTGCGCGAGCGCGCGCGGAAGATACGTCCTCGCTGGGCTCTCGCGTTTCGGCGGTAGCCCGCGCGTATTTTGGTTTGCCTCACGTTTCGAGGAGCGAGCTGCTGGAGCACGGCTGAAACAGTGTCTGGTCGCAAATGCCATCGGCAGGTTTCCTCGGCCGATCGATTTTACCCCTGCCTGGGAGTGAGAAAGGCAAGCTCTCAGGGGCACGTCTGATTGCTGGTTAATTTTGGCCAAATGAGTTCAATTAAATTCGCCAAGTAGTGTCCTGCTTGATTAAAACATTTTCCTGATCTTGATTTGGATGTATAGATCGTTTGATTAATTAAATTGGCTAATTAATTTTGAGTGCAGCTGGAAAACGCTGCGGTCTGGGTGTGCGTAGAAAATTTAATTTTATTATGCCGCTTGTGGCAATGGATTTTTTTAAATTATTTAATTTAAATATTACGGATGAAATGATTAGAGCATTATTTGAGATTGAAGAAAAAATTCAATATCGTCAAAGAAAATTGTCCGACTATTAAGTATTGTTACTACTTGATATTTATAAGCAAACCTTTTTTAAAAAAAAGGTACTCAAAAATTATCTTTGCACTTTGATATAAATTATATTTTGACATTTTATAGTAAAAATTATAATAAAACGTATAACAGTATTTTTAAAATATAAAAATGTAGTTTAACTTTGGTCTTTATGGTGAAAAGAAATGATAAAAAGAAAGCAATATTGTATGTCAGAGAGACACTGTTGTCAGTGTACAAGCTAAAGTATAATTGAACCCACTAATATCCAAACCTTTAAATTAAAAACAAAACAAGAAAAAAAATTTAACCCAATAGTTTTTGAACCACACAAATTCATAGAAATATCATTTTTATACGTTGCCTATGAGTCATGGTGGGCTTTACGAGGCAGGAATAGGATATAACAAGATAATATTGAATTTATAGAAAATTGTAAGGGTATACGCGTAATCAGAACATTTTATTGAATTTATGGAAAATAATGTATGTATGTATTTACGTATGAGTGTGCCTATAGGTATGCGTTTCGTGATAAAAACAATATCTATGCGACATATATCACCTATAATGTACCCCCTTGTGTCCAGCGTTGCTCCTGAACAGCATATACTTCACAGTCAACCGTTATCAAAAATCGGTGAAAATTTTATTTCCATTGAGTATAAAATATTTTTTAGGTTACACTTTAAAAGAATATATAATTTGGAATGGGTAAAATATAGTAAATTTACTTTTCTGCCCTCTGGGTGGAAAGCGCCAACTTCCTGGCCGCTGCGCGAAACGCAGTTGCCGCTTTCCGGCGCCGTCGAGCAGAATAGTATATTGTTCAACTAGGGAGGAAAGTTGGCTTTTTCTAGCGAGGATGATTTTTGAGCACAAGTGAGAGTCGAGGGCGCCTTTGGCGCCCG
>JAPYZB010002036.1:0-13365 GCA_030522745.1 Eupelmus kiefferi | reverse complement strand
TACAGTTTTTATTGATTTTCATTATAAAAGATTTCTAATTTATAAAATATATTTATCCGAAAATAGGTTTCTGTTTCACATTTTAACAGGATTACTTTATTTGATTTGAATATCTACAATGTAAAAGTAAATATAATTATTAAAGCTTTGTGAAACCTCCTTTGTTGTAAAAAATATCAGAGCCTATTTTTTTATTTTATTTTATTTTATTTTCAATTTTTTGAAAACATTTTAAAATGAAAAGAAAATATATACATATCCTTGTTAAAAAAAAACCGTACAAATTTAAATAGCATTTTATTGTAAATATAAAACCCAGTATTTATCATTGATTCATTGTAATTGGTTCTTGTTTTGACAAAAGTAACTGAAAATAACTAAAACCTCATTCAAATTATTTTGCTGAAGGTATGACAGGTGTTCTTGTTAAATAACATGTTTTTAAATAAGAAAACATAAGTAAACTTAGGTTTTCCCACCACAGCATTATTTATCCATATTCTGAGTCATAATAATTCGACTTTATTGACTATTTGAAGTCGTAAATAAATTGTGTTTGCAGACAATAGTATATTTCGATACTAGTGCGAGAAAGTGATTCTAGCCCCCGCTTGCGCCCGAGCGAAGCGAGGATGTAAAGGCCACACAACGTATTTTTTTTATACGACGTGCATAAAGCGAAATTAGCATACGCTTTGTTATTTGAGCGTGTGCAAAATCGAGCTTTGCGCACGGAGTATCAAAAATAGTACATTTATGCAGCCGAAAAACCATCTTAAAGTTAGGATTTTGAGATTAGAGTGGTATAAAAGTATTATTCGACACATGAGTGAAAGTTAAATTTTGACTCAGGTGGTTATCACACTGTAAGACAACTTGCATATATAAAAATGCAATGTGTATATTTTGAATTACAAAATGTAAACAGTATATTTACATACATGGAAGTTATCTAGCAGTGCCACCTCGCTTCGATCGAGCAGTAAACTCACCCTCGAGTGAGAATGAACTTTTCCGCACATGTATCAAAAACTAATATTTTGATTCAGTGGATAAAAAATGTATGCTCTTTGCATTTTACAAAATTCTTAAATATAATCAGAGATCTAGGAATTTCAATTTTTTTTTAATACGTGTGTACATGACGAACATTGAAACTTAATGTTATACTGAAACAGATAAAGAATAAGTGAAAATATATAGTATTGAGCGAGCATAAAAAATGAAAGGATAGAAAGCGCGAACGATTAAAATTTGGATGAAGCACGAGATCGAAAGAGAGAACTGACGGAATTATTTATCTCGCGAATACTTTAAACACGTGCCATTACCGAAAATACACGCGGAGTTGGCTTAGCTCAGGGACACCGATTGACTACTTCCCTACTTCCGCAATGCAAAAAGCAGAAAACTTAATGCAACAAGCTTCGGCTCCAAAATATATGCCAGTCTTTTCGACGTCATTTTGGTACGAAATCACGTTTTATAAACACACTTTGGAGTTTTATTACCTCGTTGACTATGTCCTTGCCAAATTATTAGAAGCACTCAAAGATCGTTCTTAGAAATGATTTTGCTGAGGTTAATTAAAAGCCTTTTTCTGTTTGTATAAGGTTTCCTTCAAAACACATAAAATATTACTGTCAATAAGAAATTGAATATATATTTGTTATGTGTAATAAAATTAATTTATGAATATGTATCTGAAAATATAAGTATTATTTTATAAAGAATTGACAATTATTTTTTTTCACAATTTTAAATTATTCTATTAGAGAATAAGTAGTACAATATTATGAACGAGTATGACGTTTACCACTGGTGCGAAAGCAAGCTTTACGATCACACGCATAAAAATTATTACTCAGAATTATCGTGATATATTTATCACTTACAAAGACTTACAGTAGAACTACTTATTTCATTATTTTCAGGTCAGAGAATAAATTTTTTGGTACATCTCTAAAAAAGTACTATTAAGCATTTTATTCTTAAAGACAATAGATTAACGATAAAAAGGTAGTCAAAAACTTATTGATAATTTTATGTAAATATATGAAAACTTTATAAATCTTTGAGATTAATCTAATAATTTTTTGAAAATTTTGGCATGTCCTCAGTTTTTGATTTCCGAAATTTGAAATGTTTGCAATATGATTTACTGATTTATTTCAGAAACTATTAAATGTAACATAAGTAAATTGAATCTATATATCTAAAATCTATATATCTTAATCGTTTTTTTTTATAAATAAATTGATAATTTATAGTTTACTGTAATAAATAAGATATATAGATTTTAATAAGAAATAAATAAGAAATAAATAAGTTACGAATAAATAAGTTTAGATGTGACACTAAATTAATAGTATAATTATTACAACAATAATTCATATTATTGATTTTATATTTTCAAAAATGACTAAATTTTCTTGTTTTACTGAAAGAAAGTGACGATCCTATTTTGAAACTGTCTTAGAATGGCTTATTTTATGTAATTTTTTCAAACTTTGATACAATAATGATTTAAAAACGGTTTTAACGATTTTGGCACTCTGTGGGCGTTAATTGATATTATAATGATTCAAAAAATGTTTAATTTAATCTAATTCTCATACTGATCATTGATTGTACTTTGGGCATGTGCTGTCAATATGTTATCATTAAGATTGCATACTTATATACAGCAAGCTTGCTTTCCACTTACATACTTAAAAGCTTCGCATAGCTATTGTGCTATTACTAAATTGTGTATTTTGTTTAAACTATTGTAGAATTAACAAATAGTTTGTAAAAAACACAAATTTTCTGTGCACTTCAAAAATAGCTTTTGCGACTAATTTACAATTATTGTATTAAATGTGGATAATCGAGTTTAATTCTAAAGTAAATTAAAAAATGGTAAATACTCAACGTTTGTTTAACTTTAAACCGATTTCGAACTATTAGCACATAGTTACCTAGTAAATATAACAAAAAGTAACAGCAAAAATTACTTACAAACTACAATTTCATCACAGAGTCCCCCCAAAAAATCCACTCTCCGAATCCATCGAATAAAACCGTAAACACTCACCACTTTTACCAACTCCCGGCGCACCGATCACAGCCACCTTGACCTCGCAGAGCGAGCTTTTCTTCCTGCGTATGCCCCTAATCGCATTGGTCGTCATGATGATGGCCGGTGGTACATTGGGCTACTGCCACCACTTACGGCCACTGTCATCGACGTCGAGTCCAGACCTGGCAGCGCGCTCGAGATCGGACCGCCGCTGCTCTCCAGCCTGAAAGCGAAAGCCGAAAAAGAAATACAGTCTCGGGCCGCTCGTTTCAAAATTACACTATCCCGACGCGCCGGCGATTGATGGCTCGCTCGCGCGGCTAAAAATTCCGCCGATGCCGCTCTTTTCTTTTCTCTCCCTTTTATATTTCCGGATCAAAGTGTCGAGTGATTTTCCTTTACTCTCGTTCGGGCGCGCTTTTTTTTCTCCTGGTCGAAGACGCGTTTATGTCGGAGGAGGCATTGACCCCGTTACTTAGTTTCGCCGAGGCTTGGTATTTCAGCATTGGGACGCTTCAGTTGCAAGCGTTAAAAGGTTTTTTTTCTTCTCGAGCTTGGAAAAGACACAGGGTACGTCAAGGGACGTTACAAGATGCAGATTGACGGTTAGGCGGTTAGCACAGCGTGGAGAGTTTGCGGTTTAAATTTTTTTTGTGAGTTGTTCAATGTTTGAAATTTGACTGAAATGAATGGTTAAAGGGCGTGACAATTAAAGGTAAAATACTATCAAATATTTGAAAAAAAAGACATATTATTAAGCTAATTGAATCTTAAATCAATAAGTCTAGGTATTTTTGCATGTCTGTGCGGACTTGGTCATTATCTACTTATCAAAACTTGGGGGGAAAATTTATTATTCAAACTATGTAAAATTATTAAATGTTTAAATTAATATATCATATGAAATTATGTGTTTTTCATTAAATTTTATACAAACGGTAATTAAATATTCATAAAAAAAGTTTAATCACTATTTTTAAAATAATATTTAAAATTGATTCCATTTATAAAATGCAATAAGCAGAAATTGAGCATTTGGTAGTATTTTATACACCCCATTTAAAAAAAAAGTTTTCTAATAATTTAAGTTTACATAGTTTACATTATAATGTACATCTTTTTCACAATATATACCGACCACAAAACAAAAGTTCGTTCGTACTTTTTCACGTTACAAAGATTATCCATCACTAAAATTCCTACCTTAAACTATATTTCAATCCTAAAAACAACCTTCGCTATCTGTCAAGCCAAACGAGCATATTAAGGCACTGTGATCACAAAAACTCCACCGCAAAAGTGTTTCATTTAAGCTCCAGCATGAATTCCACCCCGCACCGATGAACCGATATCCAAACCGTCCGCTTAATGCCCTCACAATCACAGATTTATCGCTGCCTCGCGTCTGTTCAGCAACGGGCGCCGTCACATGGCCTCGTAGCCAGGGCTGGAGCCGAGGCGCTCATGGTCCACCACGTTTCTTGGCCCGAGCCCGACTGTCTGTTCGGGCAGCTTGCCGAGCTGCTCTCTCGGTGTGGTGGATAGACGCTAAAAGCGCGCGCTTTTCTCTCGTTTAGTTTCTTTTTTTGAACTCCCCTTTAGAGAGGGGCAGTCCGCGCGCGGGAAAGTTACAACCACGTCGAGGCAGCGGATACGCTCGGTTGGAAATTTGGATGGAGATTGGATATTGTGGCCGTCTGTGATGAGTTTTCGTTTTCGAGATTTAATTTGAATGTAATGGTTTCTGAACTTTGGAAAGATACTTTGAAAGATTGATAGATGAGACGGTTAAGCTAGCTACTTAATTATTAAGGTATCGTTTTAAAGTTTATTAAAAGTATTTTTGAAAATTACTTAATTCTTTCAATACATTTGATAGTATTAATTACAGTGAACATTTTAGAATATTCCCTATATTATATCATTATTTGATAATAATTTTTTTAATTGTATAAACAGTTATTACTCAAATCTTTCTTAGAAAAAAAGCCATTATTATAATTGATAAAAACTTAAAAAAGAAATTTGCAAATAATATTTTATTATAAGATTTGTAAGGTGCACAATTTATTTTTAAATTGAATTAAATGAGTTTCTTTTGAAGTACAGACAAAATGAAGGTTTTACGTTATTTTACTTGTTTAGAGTGATTGCAATACAGCGTGTTTTTATATTCCATTTTCTTCTTACTCCGGTTTCGTACATACATATAGTTTTTTAAATACGTTATATAAATTTGTATAATTGTTATTTTTACATATTCAGAATTTTATAATAAATATTTAGTAAATAAATAAAATCGTTTACTCACGATTTCTGATAAAAACTAAAATAAGGATTTTTCTAATACATTTTATAAGCACTGACTTTGTGTATGATAAACAAATAAGTTAATAAAACCATTTACACGTTACATATAGTTTGCCTAAAAACGAAACCTGATATAAAATAAAACATTGATAAAATAGATTTCTACGTTACCATAGCATTAGAACTACTCTCTCGTATTAATAAGTAACACACAACATGCGGTGTCAGCACTTTCTCGATTCTTAAAGCGTAGAGATTGTGACCTGCTGTCGTTACTGTAGAATGCTGCATTATCTTAAAATTTTGATCGATTCAATATGCTTTTACTAAATGAAATATTCTGGGAATTCCGCTCGTAAAGCTGATGATATTTTTTTGGTATTAACACTCTGTGATTTTCTTGAGTGCGGGCATCCACCAAAAATCCATTTAAATATTTTAAATATAGGTAATGTAAAAGATGCAACAGGATCTAAAAAAGCAATGTTATAGATAAATATATTATTAAAAATAATTTTCATATTTGCTGTAATATTATAGACATTATATGAGCAAATCTTAGGATTTTTAAATTTTTGGTAATAAAATTATAACTTTATTAACTTGAGTACTACATTTTTAAAAATGTTTTGTTGCTAATATATTTTTTAAATTTTGTATACTAGCAAAAATGGAAAATACTTCGTAAATTTTTTAAAAAATGAAGAAGGTATAGCAGAAATTCTTTGTTCAATTTCATCAATAGAACAATAAAATTATTATTATTTATTTATTTTTATTTAGGAAATAAAAAAATTGTACGTTGTTGTAAGAAAGGGAGACAATAACATGGGCCTTTAGTGCCTTCAATTCCGACTGGTGCTGATTTCTTCCCACGTTACACATTGTAATTTTTCAAATAAGCGTACAATAGAGCCTTTTTCACTCCTGACAGTAGAGTTTAAGTACGAATATTTAGATCAAACTAGCGTGTAAAGAATTCAAAATAAGTGAGAAATAAAATTATTTCTCACCTAGGTGTCTACAGAAATATCCATTTTCACAAACACGCTCAAAATGTGTCCTCAAACTTTCTCAATATGTGTTCCCAAATTTTTTCAAAATGTGTTCTCAAATTTTCTTTCGCAATCTTAGACATGAAAAAAGGCCTATTTCGTGCGCTTGTTGAAACAATTTTTTTTTATTTCAATTTTAAAGATTTGCTCTTATAAATATTAATATCATAATTTTATGAAATCTTTTAATTATTTTAAAATTTTAATATTATTAAAAATTATCTTACTTGTGATTATTGAATTTGTATTGCTAAAGGACGAATCTTCACAGTCATAGATAGTATTTTTGATAATTTTTTCATGCAATTCACAGGAATAAGGTTCATTTTTTATATTTTGTTCTTTTGTCTGCTATCATTATTATTTAATATGAAAATGTATTTTTTTAAAATGTTTTAAAGTTGAGAAAATCTTACGGTTGCTTTTTTGCTTTTGATACTTTTAATTGCCGACGATGTGCATGTATCATTATACGACGTTTCTGTTTTCATTGAACTATTTGTTTTTAACTTATTTGTATTTTTAGTGGGATGATACATTGTTTCTACTTGCTCGTCGAATTTGTAGGTTTGATGAT
Source organism: Eupelmus kiefferi (assembly GCA_030522745.1). Classification (NCBI taxonomy): domain Eukaryota; kingdom Metazoa; phylum Arthropoda; class Insecta; order Hymenoptera; family Eupelmidae; genus Eupelmus; species Eupelmus kiefferi. The sequence goes on along the minus strand of JAPYZB010002036.1, from coordinate 6,362 downwards.
TTGAACATGATGTATTTTTTGTGTAATACTTGGTATTTTCTAGAATTAATATATTAAATGTAAATTTTTGTCATATCCTAAGGTTATTATAATATCGTTTATGAAATGTTTTATAATTACTGTAAAAATTGCACAATGACCCTTGGTTATTTTCATCTAATTCACTATTCCATTCAGAGACTTCAATTTCAGAGTCGTTTAACAAAGTTTCTTCATTATCAGCAGCCTTCAAAATCGGAAAAAGTAATAAATATAATTTATTTTATTAAAATTATTTCCATTTATTTAATACTGTTAAACTCTAAATTCTATTATATCGTTAACGAATTTTGATGATAAATTTTCACATACTTTCTGTAGCTTGTATTTTTCAGCTTCCATCTTATAATCTCTGAATCTCTTGCCATTTTCTCGAATATCAAAGCCAGAATCCATTTTAAGAGTGTTATCTCTTTTATGTCTATATTTTTTGTTACTTAGTATTTTTTCGTTATGTTTACTGTAAAAAACAAATGATTAATGAATGAATAAACATTTATTTAAACTATACAATCATATCTTATGTCATTCATTATATTTCCAGTAAAATCAGTTTTGTAAGAATAGATACTAAAACCACTTCTTGTTTAATAATTTAAAAAAGTGGATAATTTAATTTTTTGCTTGTTGAATTTTATAATGTTTAATGTTTGTTTTCTAAACTACTTCCGTGTAATTTTCATGATTAGGAAAGTAATCATACCTTAGTGGGCAACAATTGCTATTAGGTAACGTATTGGAAGTATGTAGATTCTGATGCTGAAAAGTGTCAAATTGCATCAGCGGGTATGGACAAACGGAAACTTTTTGAACTGATGATTTCTCCTTAAATTTCATGGTTCTTGGCTCTTGGATTCCATGACGACGTTGCTTGCATCTTTGACAGCAATTTTCATCTTTACAAAGCGAAAATCGATGTCTTTTTCTACGTCGCCTGTAATAATATTATTTTTTAATTATTTACTCTTTTTACAAGCTATACATACATAGATTTTCATTATAAAACGATATAATAACAATTTTGTAAAAATATTAGACCTTAATGTTTCATTTTCGGGAATATCAAAACTAACACATTGATTTTCATGTTTATCGCAAAAGTATCTTTTTTTTGACTCCATAAAATTTAATGGTTGGAAATTTGAAATCTCATTAGTACAAGATTTTGACGTCAGAAAATAATCTGTTTGTTTACTGTCTTTGAATTCATCACAATCATGTATTTCCCCAATTATTGTTTTTAATGTGTTCGCAATCAAGTCAATCATTGTATGGCATCCTTTCTTAGCAGCTGTAAATTGTTTAAAAAAAGTGTTAGAATATTTCGATAATATTTTTGATACCTTTTTTTAAATGCGTTTATGAAAATGTACTGTATCTAAATAAGTCCCTAAATATTACATTATTAAACTCTTACGTGCTCGTGTTTCGGGAATGTAATAAAGAACGATGCCAGACAACATTATCAAAATAAGTGATGCCCTCCTTGCATAAGAAATCCATCCAAGTAGCCATGAGCCATCAGCGCAATGACCTGCAGCTCCGAAATAGGTGGAGAAAGTTCCTCTAAGCATCTATGTTTTTCTTATATTTTTTACGCTAAATTTTCTCAAGCTTTTGTCTCTTTCATACTTTCATTATATTTCTGCCTTACTTTTTTAATGCTTATCAAATTTTTTCCTTAAAATATGGTATTTATAAATTTTGAAAATTTTATTAACACAATAGTGAAACTTATTACAAAATTCAAAAATATGACATCTTACAGTGCAATATAGCGAACCTTTCACCAAAGAAAAACTACAAGATTCTTTTAAGCAATGCAAAAAAGATAAAACTCTTGTAGCTGAACTAACGTTATATTGTCAATAGAATTTACTCAATGGAAAATAGAAGCATATTACAAATACAATATGATAATTATCAGAAAAAATTCATTTACTGCATATGATTTTTACTTTGAAATATTACTTTTATAAAACCACACAAGCTTTGATTCATTACGCATTACTGTTCATTTTAAAAAAAATACAAACATCCCCAAAAAACCGCTAGCTCAATTCTAACTACAGGCATTCCTTATTGCAATTAACGTTCCACAACTCTACTTTAAACCCTTAACAAAATAACATCTACCTACTGTATACACTACATCTCCCATTCTAAAACTCAAACTCACCGTTGCAATAGGCTGGATTTGTTTGAGCTCGGCAGGCAGTGACGAGAAGCGCACCCGCAGCCAGCAGCGCGGGTCCCGTCTTCGCCCCTATAAGCTCCATGAGCGAGCGCAGCTGGCCTTTCGACTTCCGAGCTGCTGAAGGCGACGACAAGCCCGCCGCTGCCGGCGCATGGTTTTCGGAGGCAAAGGTAGGGTTAGAGACTAGTTTTATTGAAGGGTTAAGTTGAAGAGGATGGAGGGATGCGCCTTGAAGATAGTTTCGAATGATGATGTTCTCTTTTTAATTATTGAATAAAAGAAAACTTGAAGTATAGGGCGAATAAGCGAACATTACTATCTATTGATATTCGATAAAATTGTGTTCGCATATCATTAATATGTCATCTATGGATAATTAATGATTATTTTTTATAAAATAAATAACTATAAGTATAAAAGGTAAATGAAAAGACAAAATGTAATGTTCGTCATTTAATTTGTTTATTATGCCGATACTTTACAATATAATACAAACGAAGTGAATCATATATATGAATATATACATATATATTTCCATCCGTCAATGCATGTGGGATACATAGCGGCGTACATATGGTGCATATGGTGTGCACTAGTTAGGAATAAAATAGGCAAATAAAAGATAAGTCTAATATTTTTTCTCATTAATTGATGCTTGATTTAGCCGTTTTCACATGCTCTAACTACACAACATCAATACTTCACAGACTCATTTATTTATTTATTTTGTATAAGCCGTAAAGTAATAACTTTTCACAATACGCTTACGCCGGCAAGAGATCTTGTTGAAACATACTCGTTAATATATGTAATATGTATATTTATTTGTAATCTTCATGCATGTATATTTATGCGTATATCGATAATAAACACACGGCTCGTTGTCTTGGATTATATAAGTAATCACTATTATGATTATCCCGTATTCAAATACTTTCAAGACGACGAATAAATTTCTACACAGTTGGAATAGCACACGAGTTTCAAGTATTTAATTTTTCTTGAACATAATTCTAAGATCAACGATTATTGATACAATAAAGTTAGTCTGCTCAATAATTTGTTCTTCAAATGAAAAAATAAAAGGACAAAAGATATTTTTTGAAACTAAAATTTATTGATAATCACAATTGGCATGCTTATTAAACTAATAATTACTATCCGACAATAATTTTCCAACTGCGTGATATAGCAGGAATTGCAGAGTGTCTGTACATTCCTAGTAGTTCGGGCAGGTGCTTGCTGTTTCCTTATAGTGTGTTAGCCGGATAATATAGTTTAACGCTAACAGTAATATGTATAACATACAATAATAAGGCATAGTACATAATTAATACAATACATAATACAATACATAATACAATACAATACAATAATAATGTATAACGATGGAGCGCGCGCGCGCGGTTCGCTCGGTGCATGCGCATTGAAAATCAAAGTCGGAGAGAAGAAAGTACACGAGACAACAAAAAAATAGAATAGTTTACAAATTGTAGGAAAGACAAAAACAAACAATAATTGATCAACGCACAAAATAATAATGATCCGACTCTCCGAGCGTTACCTCTTATCCGCGAACTAATAATACTTTTAAGTCGCGCATGCCACACCGCGCGAGCGCGCGCAATCCTTACAGTATATGCGAGAGACAAAAAAAAAATAAAATAAAATAAAACGCAATTGAATGGCGAAGGAGAGACTTTATACAAAGGGCGCGAGGAAAGTAAGGAGAGATAAGATGATAATAATGACGAGATTGGGTGTGAGGAAGGATACTTTGACGCTCGTTTCACTGACGATGAGGGTGTAGGTCTTTTTACACGGAGAGAAAGGAATCATCGAGATTAGTCCTTGTTTTGACTTGCCATTGGGTGCTGGATTTTTCATTCTTTGAAGTCAAAATATAATTATTATTGGTTATGGATAATAATAAAACTTGCAATTCAATTTAAAAAAGTTAGGACCTATTATCAATGATTCCTTTTCCCGCAACAGCCAATAATTTGCTTGTCGTGGCTCATACGAAATGTGTTGTTTTGATCGACAGTCGTAACTTTGATTTTTACTTGTACTATAGAATAAAAATCAGAGAACAAAAGTCTTGAGCATTTACTGGAACTATATAAACACATTTCTTTCGTAATTTTTCGGCTAACGACTTTTCAATTCGAAAAAAATTATAATCCTGCATAGTTTACATTTTCCCGAATTGAGAAATGGCTAATTAAGAACACATATCAAGTCTAATACTGTAAACTCTGAACGAACAACACCATTAAAAACTTTTCTACCCAAATGTTATTCTGCCATATCTTGTAAGTATCTTCTGCTACGAACATCACCTCTGCTCATTATGTTTAATTTATGCCTAAAACTATTCGAATATTTTTTAATATAATTTTCAAAGAAAAAAAAAATTTATGTGGCAATACTATCTCGGCCAGCCGAAGATCTCTATCTACATCTACATTATTTAGCACATTTATAATACTTTCATATACATATATAGTTTCCATATGTATCTTAACGTTCGAATACTCATCGACCTTGACAATATTTAATTTCCCGAATAGTCCCAGCAACATTTCAATCACAAATTCCCTTTATCAGCTATACGCTCTAAGCTAATTTTATAATATTATCTCATTGCTTATTTACAAGTCTTAAACTTTCAAATGCCGATCTCAATAAATCAGATGTCACGTCGCGCTTCCGCCTTCCCGATAATCAAAATCCATCCCGAATCAAAACAAAGCACCACCTTCGTCATCAAATAACCATCCTCCCCGAGACTTCAAATCTCATCGAAAAGCCAAAAGCAAAAGCAATCCTCACAGGACATGGCAGAATCGTCTTCGATACCTGAGCCACGACGAGCGCGCGCGTCGCTTCAAGTCGCTTGCTATCGAGTCGCGATGACGCGACTCCGCCGCGTCTTCTCCGTCTTCGTCGTCGCTGGTCTCGTCAAGGCACGGCGCCACCTCGTCACGTGGTGTCGCCGGCTCGGCGAAACTTTACGCGAAGGACGCCTTCATTTTGTTGATGGCGTTCGTGATGTGGGTGAGCTCGACGTGCAGTTGGGTCACGACGCTCTCGAGCCTGTCCACGCTGTCGAGGACCTCGACGCTCTGCGTGTGCGGGTTGTACCTGACCTCGAAGGGTCGCGACATCGTGGCTACCCAGCGACGGAATTTCTCTTTCGCGTCCTCGAAGCTGTTGGCTACGTAGTAGATCGGCTGGTAGTCTTGGTCCTGTTGATTAATGATTAAGGGTATGGTTATGTAAAGGAACGGTTTTTTTTTAATTTTGTTTTATATTATAGAGAAGAATTGGGGTTTTACCTGGTATGGTTGAATGGCGGTGATCGAGGGCTCGAATGGTCGGTGCTCGCACTTGTCGCTGAGCGAGTGGAGCAGCTCGCCGTAGGCAGAGAGCAAGCCAGCACCATAGGCTTTGGTCTCGCTTCCTTCCTTGCACAGACCGAACTCGACGGTGAACCAGTAGATGGTCGAGAGCTTCTCGATTTCCTCGTCGCTGGCGCCCAGGGAGGCTAAGCCGATTTCTTAAGCTCGGGTCGGCCAGGAGTGGCATGTGTCCAAGGAGCTCGTGGATCGCGTCACTGGAATTTTAAAAATTTCGGGATTGAGTTTACGTTGAAATATATCAAAGAATATAATTTAGGAAAGAAATTGATTTTTTATAATATAAGATACCAAATTTTACTATATTTTAACAGCTTAGATGAGTGTAATTATTTATAATCTCCTTTGTCACGAGACCCTATCAATATTCAAAACGAACTTTGACACCCTTAAAGCAACACTAAACTCGTCGCCCTAACTTTGCGCTTCATTGGCAATTTTGCAGCTCCCGTGTATGCACACGTTAAGTCAATAAGACTGCTGACGCGGTGTGTAAATCGCAGCGCGCGTTGATCGTGCGGGGTACCAGTTGCGCCAAAATCGAAATTCCAAAGTTGTACGTATATATATATAATACTTGGGATGCTGTTACCAGAGGAAGAACCAGTGTTCGCAACTGTGCGCGCAGAGCCGAGAATTGAGTTATCAACGCTATCGCGTCGTTAAAAGCCAATTAGAGTTCCATTACAAGCTTAGAGAGGCGC
>JAPYZB010002035.1:0-14907 GCA_030522745.1 Eupelmus kiefferi | reverse complement strand
CATGTTTGTCACCCTCGCCTTCGGCTCGGGTGACAATTATCATGCGATCTGGGACATTCTTTACTTTTGCTCCCTAGGTGTGTAATGTACTATTTATTTATAATAACTACTTAATTTTCATATTTCATTGTTATACCAACCAAATATTTTATTGAGTGTGTACATGTTTACAGCTTGCTTTATTGTCGTGTTGCAATAAATAATTATTGTATATAAACTGATAAAATTTCAATCTCTTATCAATAAATTAGAAATTACTTGCTGCTGCTACTTGCGTGAAAGTATGAAACAAATAGTTATAAATAAGTGGCATTTATATTGACAGTAGATTGTAGGGTATTAAAGTATATTGTATAATATTTCTTGATTTGTATTTTCTTTTAATTCAAAAGTTTTACATAAGATATGTAGGGGAAAGATATGGATCAATTGATGTAACAACATTGTACTCACAGCAGATAATTTCTTTTATTTTTGTACTAATGACCTTTATATCTAAAACGAATTTCTAAACAGTCTGTTACTAAAATTTTTTTTTATTTAATAAATTATATATAAATTATATATAAAAAGTTAAAAAATTCTTACGGCATAAACATACTATTTTTAAATATAATTAAATTTCTAATTCTCTGCCCTTTTTCTATAAATTAAAGAAAATTGAAACATTAAAAAATAATTTAAAAAGTGAAGTAAAATTTTAGTAATAAGAAAAATTTTATATTTATACTATTAATGTTTAAATTTTGTATGGTATATAACATCGCAATATTTTTCTATTGTGTATATAACATTTAAATAATTAGTTAATAACAGTTCTTCAAAAAGTCATAAACCGTTGATATACATATCGGAGTATATTATATGCACACGCGAAAAGCACATCCGCTTCTTTCTTTCACCTTTTTCTCAATAAATTTTGTTTGACCACTTGTTAGTTATTAATTACTAATGTTTAATAACGTTTTTCTTCTTTGAGACTCAGAAGCTTGGAAATGTTAAAATACTCAGTAATGTCATTTAAGAACTATATTTGTTTATATATGAATGCACCAAAATTAATTTTATTTTGTTCGTAAATTATATAAAACTATTGCATAAGAATAATTAACTTATAATTGATAGATATTTTAAATTTTAAATAGCTGCATATAATTACATTTCTTTAGACAATAAGGATTATATGATTTTTTAAAATTTAACTTTGTTAAACATTTCAAGTCTTTTACAGACAATAAGCACCTTAATTTTTATCGAAAAGATTAAAAACGTTTCTAAGCTTCATCGTCCTTCAACAAGAATAATTGCACATCGATTATTTAATTATTATATTTCATCCCAACTTTATGTAGGCCTCTGTGAATATTTTTATTCGTACAACTCGAGTACAGATTTAACGATATTATTTTTTATTGTCGTCGTCTGAACTTCGAATCCTCTAACACTTTTTTTTTCAAACCTTCCCGTTTCTAATTATTGTCAGCAACAGATAATTTTATTGTCACTCTTACATGTTTCCTTTAAAAATCGACAGTTAAAAGGACAAATATACTGCATGAATAATCAAAGAGTATAAAAAGTGCTTGTTTACTTTTACAAATTTTCAAATTCCGAATAATTGCTTTATGTTAAATTTTTAAACGCCAAACATTTTAGATACAATTACAAGTCATTATGTTTTTATTTATAATTTATAGTTTAATTATTGGCTTAAATTCAGAATACAATTATTTTGTTATATATTACAAATAAAGTTATAATATATATTTAATTTTTTGATTATTCATAGTACTTTCGTCCTTGTGTAGCACTTGGGATCTTGGCTTCTTTTCCTAATTTTTCTACATGATTTTCTGTCGATCGAATAACTTACTGGCTTGTCTCGAGTAATTCATAATAATTACTCGCACTTTGAAATCTCATTACTACCTCTATGAATTTACTTTCAACGTGATTAGACTACCGCGATGTGCTAATCGATCAGTTCTGTTTTTATCTTTTCTGCACTCGCCTTAAGAATCATGTTTTTCTTCTTCGTTTGCCTAACATTTTTTTCTGTTAACAATTGCTAATTTTTTTAATTGTATCAATTATATCGCTACAAAAACGAGATAAATCAGTAATAAAAAAATAACAATTACTAAATTTTATGAAAAAATCCATTTATTTTTTTACCGAACATTATTTTAAGATCATATATAAAATAATTTCGTTACCTTACGTTTGATTTTAAAAGTGTTTTTTTTTTTCAAGATAATCTTCCAATATCGAATATTGTAGAGTAATTGTTTTTATAAATCAGCATATGTAAATTCATATAAATTTCATCGATCATGCACTTTTTTTGTATCATGTGTATTGTATACTACATATCACATATTGCAACGCGTATATTACATAGTATACACTTAGATAAGCGATTTATGAATGATTTAATGGGTTTCACGCAAGTAAATTAACAAAAATTAAGCAATTGTTAACAAAAAATTATATTTACGGCTACCATATCTTTAGGAAATAAAATAATCAAATATAAGTAAAAATAATAGAAAAATGTTGCACGCTACAGATCAGAAAAGATCGACTGCAGCGAGGGTAGCAGAGCTAACGATGTAATACATATTTATTCTTTCTTACGTTAATTATTTATAATCTTTGAACGGAGAAGTAAAAACCGAGGAGACTGCGGGACTAAATTTCCCCTTGCGCGTGTCCAATGGACGGCTTCTACAGCTAAAAATTGTTCGCACTCGATAACGCGCGGTTCGACATTATACTCTAAAATTTACATTTTTCCACTTTGAATTTTTGTATTTTAAAACTTTTGAAGTAGAACAGCCAAATCACACGAATAAGTGATTCAAATATCATCAAATATTGAACGAGGCATAGAAAAATGTTAATATTAGTGTATGATCGATCGTTAATAGCGATTACTCTCTAAAAGGTTAATGTTTCTAAACCGGATAATATTCGATAATTTATTTTTCATAATTAATAAGATTCTTAAGTGCGACGATATGACACAGGCGAATGTTAGTGTTTTCATCTTACTTACAATTATTATTTATATGTTAATTATGTATATTGCGAATGCTAAGTAACAATAGGTTTCTGAGTTTTCCATCTTTTCTCATTTTGGCGAGTCCAGCTCATGTTACAGTGAAACGTTTAATTTATTTCTCTTAAAATATTTAAAAGTCAATGAAACTTTTAACATCACCAAAATACAGGTATTCGGTTAATAAGTTCATTAGTACCATAAGATATGTTTAAAATTTTAGATTTTCGGTAATAAACTTTTAATTTATCTTTTTTCCTGTTAATTTAATAAATAAACTTTTGTAAATATAACGGAATAACAAGCTTTCAGATGTTAATGTCGAAAATTTTTTAAGCTATTACAATTAAATTTTTTTGTCGTGTATATAAAAATGTTTAAGGCCACGAGAAAACAGTTATTTTATTTGATTTCTAAGATTTTTTCCGAAATAAACCGTAAATCAATTATTGATTTATATTTTGATAATATTTTATTATAAAAAATAAACATTGTATTAATAAAAATAAAAAAACAATACTATTATATACATTTTCTTAAAAAAAAAATACAATTGTATTAAAATTTTATTGTTAAATGATTCACTGGCAAGTATAATACAAAACATCAAAAAATATAATTTATGCTTTTTATTTGTTTTTATTATAAAAAATATTAAAAAACCATTATGTCAATTAAATAAAAAATAAAATATAATTATTTAAATTTTAATATATAACTTATTTTATCGTTTCTTCGAATCAAAAAAAATATTTACACTGTTCCCGCATTGACCAATTAAAATGATTTGTTTTCTCGGCCTGTCTAAAACCCAAAAGCCCACTTGACTCGGAAAGAAAAGCACTAGCAGGACCGTCTCCTTAGCGCAGAACCCTCGACGACCTACTTGACCTCGGATACGATCGTTGATTATTATACGTCAAACAAGGAGAGAACCTTTGCTCGCGCTTTTGTACACGTAATATTGACGAAACGTGAAAAGCTCGTTTCACTGACGTCGCGATTCTCGCCTGTCGAGTGCCCGGGAGGAAAGGCCTCTTTCTTTTCTTGAATTTTCGAGTATAATTGACTTGACGTCGCGGGGGGCTTGCACTCGACCGTCTTTATGTATACAGTACTTTAGCCGAGGGAGGGCTCCCGAATATCGATTTTGTGATTGAAGGGGTAACGACGATGATCTTTTAGGACTTTTTGAATTAGCGCACGAGATAGTGATGGGTGAGGCGTTTTTGAAGGATACTTCGTTGATTTATAAACAGTAGATCTTAATCGCAAAAGGGATTTTCAAAAAACAAAAATTGATAATAAAATCGAACTTGATATGTCTATGTGATTTTACACAGGAATCGAAAAAATACGTTTGTTAAAATTTGTAACTATTTTTTCATAAGGTATCAAACGATTGAAAGATATGTTATTTGCTGATGTGTATCGGATTCATTTTAGATATGTATATTGCTATAATGGAGAGCTCAGAAACAGGTACACTTGTTACCTTAAAAAACTTTTTTTTTTCAGTTAAAATCCGATAATCAAGTATCGTTACTAACTAATATGTTTTTAGCCACCATTTTGAAGCCTCCTCCGCCATTTCGTGCTCATCGTTCGCGCACTTCGCTAAACGTGCTCTGCTATAACACAGTAGTACAACAAACATGACTTCCTACGAGCAGTGTCATGTAAAACCTAAAAAAATCAGTCGTCCCAATATCCTTGAAATCCCCCCGACTACGCATCTTTCCGAAAAAGCAATTCAAGACCACGCGTCAAGCGCTTACAGATCGGCGAGTCGCGACGCCAATATCTGATGCCCGGTCTCCTTCGTACTCGACGCAGCGAAGTTTATATATGTAGATGAGCTAAAGAGCGCTTCTTCGAACAGTCAATCCTACTTGCGCGCACGCGCTCAAAATGATCGTGGTGGTGTGTTTATGTGTGTGAGTGTGCGCTTGTCGACGTGACGCTTTTCGCCGTTTAGGTTAGGTCTTCATCGTCGTCTTCGCTCGGTCCACCGGTGGGACAGCAGAGGCCCTCCGAGCCATCGGCGCGTATGCAGAACAGCAGCGTTTCTGCGACTGTCACCTCGTGGGGCATTATGCCATGGAACTCCTTGAGATCGGCGGCCGGGAACCAGGCTTTCTCGTTGTCGTCGACTATCACGATGCTGAAGTATCTGGTGACGGAAATTACGATTTTATTGTGTTGTTTTGCATGCTTGATTCTTAATTGATAAAGTAAAATTTTTAGATGGCAGGTGAAAAATTTAAAAGCTGACAAAAATAATTATTTTTCCTTACGACGTGCGGGAAGTTCGTTTTCCCGCACGGGCGGTCGGAAACGCGTGCGTTAAAACAAGCTTCCCGCACGTCGTGTCAAAAAATTATGTACAATACATGAACGCTCGCTTCGCTCGTGCCATAACGTTTACACAAGGTTAAAATCACTTTACCGCACTTGTGTCGTAAATAACTATTACGATACCACCGAAGCGAGAGTGAAAATGCTATGCGGAGTTGAAATTACTTTGTTACTCATGTATCGACCCGTATTTTTTGGTACGATGTGCACAAATCAATTCGTGAAATCCTTTTTATCTTCATTTCGCTCAGACGCAAAGATGAAAAAAGATTACTCGTAATTGAAAACGAACGCACGAGATCAATATCACTTATTAGTTTTGAAAATAGCTATTTATATATCCCCTACTTTTAAATTGTTCAATTCAGTTCAATGTATGTTAAATTTCACGCCTACGAACGGAGAAATTTTTTTTTTAAATTGCTAAACTTTTGTCTTATTATTAATTAAGCTTTCGTAAATTTATCACCATAAATATCAAATTCACAACTTCCCAATAACGTATAAAACCAATATTTTACCTGCAGATAGCTACAACGGGAATCCATAATATAGAGGCGAGTATGAGGACAGCGATGAGCACAAGTGCCCATGGTGGCCAATCGAGTTTCTCGGTGATTCCCTTAGCGGCGACCCAGGCCTGATAACCGCTGCCTTCCACCACAATTTCGACGAAGGAAGCTACGAGAATGCTCAGCATCGCCAGTGGGCTGAGGTACTTCCAGCAGATCAGCCAGTACAGGCCTGGACGATTGCCTGTCATCAGTTCGATGTCGTCGGCAAACCTGGGTCATAATTTTTTTTGTTGTTTAAACTTTGAATGAATAAATCAAAAGTGTTACGAAAAAAGTAAATTAATTTTATGGAATCGAATAAAGTATTTGTAAAAATTAATCATCTTTCATTGATTAAAGGGTTAATGAAAACTTATCATAATGGTATTTCTGTTGTTTTTAATAATAAAATTAGACAATTATTATTTAATATTGTAACTAAATTACCTTTTAATACCATATACGTAGGCCACTCCAATGCATTCGAAGAATGCGATAATGAGAAGCGGGAAATTACCGCTAAAATTATCGAATAAAACGAAAACGTAGCTTCCTGCGCCATGAGCAAAAGCCATCGAAATAGTGCAGCAGGTTAAGCAAATACCACCTATCAAATAAAATAAAATATTGTTATTTTTAATTCTTTGTTTGAAATAATTTAAATATAACATATTTTTCATTTTCTCAAACAATAATACTTTTTAAATTATTATTTTTAAAATATTATTTATAAATAGCATTTAGTTAAAGCAAAAAATATATAAAATAGTAAAAATAATCAAGTATTGTAAAAGAAAATCAAAAAGATAATCAAATTTAATTATAAATCATATCAGTTGAGTTAAATCTTAACAATTAGCGCAATGTTACTATCACAAACACAAATAAAATACTCTCATAACACCTACTCTCATAAAATTTATTCGATGCAAAAAAATCTACGTTATAAAATCACCCGCTCCAAACGCCCCCATAAAACATCAGCATATCATTCCTCACTCGGCCACAATGATCTCCTTTCAGACTCACAAACCGCGCCTTCAAACGTAGCTCTCCGCAATTACTTCAATAAACTGCGTCACCGCTCTAAGTACACCGCTTAACAATCCCAAGCCTCAAAGAGCCCAAGAAAAGCACTCCGCGCGTTTCGAGTCCAGTGGCCTTTTAACACTCAATGAGCCTGCTCTCTCCCTCGCGTGCGCTCGTCATCCGGCAAAATCAAAGTAGCTTTACCTCTCGAACAAGACGATGTAAATCGAGTGATTCAATTAACTTACCGGTAAGTATCTCCTTGCGAAGATTGGGGAAGAGCTTCATGTCGACGATGCTGGTGACGACGCCTTCGAGCGTGCCGAATTGCGAGTCGATGCCCAGAGTGAAGAGCATGAGGAAGAAGAGGACCGACCAGAATTGCGCGCCCGGAAACTGGTTGATCGCCTCCGTGAAGATGATGAATGCTAAGCCGGTGCCCGAGGCGGACTGAAACAAGAAGGGAAGGCGGTTGAAGTGAATTTTATTTGGATGTTGGATTTTTTAATTTTTGAGAGTGGAGGTTGTATTAAGAGTGCGTTTAGACATTTTTTTTTATCAAGAGTTACGGTGTACGTTGGTTGAGTAAGTGTTGAGTAAGTGGTTTAGTATTGAAAAAACAGGGTTTTATATATGCAGTCGTTTCATATTGCATTGCATATATATAAAACACTGATAAATATGCTTCCATTACTAATATATTAAATTTCAAAATAAAATTCAATATACATTTATAAATTAACGTAAATGTTGAATTTTTATATATATTTTATTGAAATTAACAAAATTAATTAATGAATTACTTTTAGAAGTAATTTGCATTAATTTGAATGCAAATTTAGTCTAAATTTTTAACATTTGCATTAATATGTAGATTAAAAGTGTGCTCTAGTACGTACACGTATAATTAAATTTGAAGAGAATTTAACAGTACATAAGAGGAAAAGTAATAAATCTTGGTATAATTTAACAAAAAACTTTGAAAAGTCTTTCTTCCCAAGTAAAGTTCTAGTAATTCTGTCAGCCGAAACTTTAAAAGCTTTTTTCTGTACGCATTGCCCGCAAGGCAAATACTCTCATAATATACCTCTTAGCCGTATACTAATTATTTTTATGTGCCTCTCTTAGTTTTGATTCATAAATTAAACATTTACTATTTTTAAAAATATATTATTAATAGATCTTTTTTATCAGCTTTATAAAATAAAATTTTGCATACATTACTTATTCTACTTCATACTGCACTTTTACTTATGTTCATTCTATACGTATTGTACGTCATTGCATTATTTATCTCATCGGATACAATGTTTCAGAGTGTATCATTGTCATTCATTACAAGGTCATAATTGGAGTAATAGGTTTTTTTTATCGTTGCAGTAGCAATATCGGCTATCAACTCAATAAAGATAATATTCGATTCCTCATTGAAACAGTAAATGTCTTCGAACAAAGAGATACGATTTTTAAAATAAAATTTGAAGCAATAAATAGAAAAAGTCCTACAAAATAAATTTTCATAAATTTTCAAGCAATCAAGTTAATATTTTTGTCAGGTAGCATTTCTTATCAACTCAATAGATACATATCTTATCATTAGAAACGTATTATACAAGTCTGGATTAGTTTCAATACTTGTAGTTTAAATTTCTCTTATCAGCCACGTGCCAAACATTCGCGCATAATAGAAATCTTCGATTTTTTACCGATCTCGTTCTCGCGCTTCTAAACTCACACATCTTGACGTTTACAAATGCAAAGTTTCAGTTGAGACAAACAATCCAATAATCAATCTCTAAAATGGAGCTACATAACTCATACAAGTGTATTACTTCCAATAATTAATACCAATTGATACAAAGAAAAAAATCCTTCAAACATCAAGTGAATACGAACGCGAACGCAAGCGCAGTGCCCCTCCAGAAATGTCCGAGCAACTCTCGAGATTTCGGAATTTCGTCTAAAAATACTTTCGAAAGGTCAGCAGCACTCGACGTGTATAAAACACACCTAGCCAGCTGTGCGTTTGTAATACACTCGGGCGCCTCGACGCATCGCTCCCACCTCCGCAAAAATAAACCGGATTCTGCGGCGTTGCATCGCTATATAAACAAATGTATCCGCAGTGTATCTCGGCGGCGTCTCGCCGTCGGTAGACGAGAGCGATCGTATATCAAGTGGACGAATTTCACATGTTAGCGGTTCTGATAAAGATAGCGCACAATCGGCGTGTATACATGCGGATAGATAAAAGCGCTGGGAGGCGCGCGAGAGAATGGAATGATTGAGAGAGGTCGTAGTCACCGGTGAGACAGAGAGCGGGACGGGATAATTTTTTTTTTTTTATGTTTTTGGAAATTGTTTTTGGAGTTGTTTGTAGGTTGGACAGGAGGATCGAAGATGGAGAAAGGCGAGAGGATGCATAGGGAGAATCCCAAGCTGACAGCTGGGATCGTTAATAGGCTGCTGTTTTGGTGAGTTGTCAAAAGCGTTTGTTTGGTTTTAAATCGGTAATTAAAAGCGGTCGTATACTAAATGTGTACTTAAATGAGTGTAGGAAGGCTTGATGCAGACTGTGTGACGATGACGTTTGCGTGATAAGATTAATAAAAATATTTTTAGTATTTCATTTTTGTTTTTGTTTCGAATATTTATTTAAGGGGACCTGTCTGAGTTAAAATCAATGAAAATGCGAATAAAATATTTATTACTATTTAAAATAATAGATCGTAGAATTTGTTATTATAAATTTTTGCCAACCAGTCTATTAATTACTAAACTTTTTCATATAAGTGACTGTAATAACTATTTGTTAAGTTTTAAAAGTTTTAAAAGTAATTTATATTTTTAAAGGGGTATTTTAAGCCCAACTAAATATAAATTGATAAACTGCTTGACTCAAAATCCGTGATACAATTATAAAAAAAAAAAAAAAAATTTAAAAAATTCAAAAAATAAAAAAAAAATAATGTGCCGAATTTTTTAACATATTAGAATCTAAAAAATAAAAATTACAAATATACAAAATCTGTTTTTCATTAAACTATTTTTTATTTTAGTTGGTTGATGCCAATATTTATTGAGGGTAAAAAGCACAAACTTGAGACAAAAGATATTTACGAAGTATTACCTGAAAACCGTAGCGAACCACTAACCGACAAATTGGAAAAGTAGATAAGACATCCTTTTTGATAATTCGTAACTTATTATAGATCGGCTTAAAATTTATTATATCATATAGATATTGGGAAGAAGAATATTCTGATGCCAGCAAAGTAAAGAGGAAACCTAGGTTTTTCAAAGCTCTTCGAAAAACTTTTCAATGGCCTTTTCTAAAATATGGAGTCCACTATTTCATTTCCCATATTATATTGAAGTAAGTATCTCATTAACGTATTAAAATGATTTTTACTTTTTAATTTTAATTTTAATTTAAAATACTCAAAAATGTGAAAAGGAATTTAAAAGACATGCCGCTAGGGGAATATAATAATCTTTTGCTGTAAGAAATGGAATAAAATAGAATGTAATTTCAATATTATGCAGAAAAAAAATCTGAATAAAATTTGCAATCATAATATGCACCTGTTTTACCTTTTAATATTACTTATGTTAATATTTATTTGCAATTAAAACACGATATTTGCTAGATCGATTTTGCCTTTGTCAATGGGTGAACTGATTCGATACATCGATGATCAAGATGAATCCAGCACGCAAAAGGCTTATTATTATGCGACTGCTTTTATACTGATAACCGTGCTTGATGAGACTTTATTTAATCATATATGCTTTGGATTAAGAACGATTGGTATTAATGCAAGGATTGCTTGTGCTTCGCTTATTTATCGGAAGGTAAAAGTGAAAATTTATATAATTTTAATTGCTGCTAACAATTTTTTACAATACCAGTATATGTAAAATTGCTCTTTAAAAAATTTGTAAAATGCATAAAGTGCAAATTTATGAATACTAGATTATGATATTAAGATTTGATACTAGGGAGGAAAAATAAAGAGAACCCTAGATTGCACGTAAATTATCTTTGGAGGCGAAGCCGAGTATGACGAACATGCAGTTTGAAGCTTTCTTTATTTCTTCCGGTGGTATATGTACAATTTCTTGTTTAGGGCAAAAGTAGGTACGTAATTCTCAAATCGGCGCCAGGAGGTATTTAGTACTTTCACCCCGTAAGGCAAAAATAATAGTTTTCGATACTAGGGCGAGAAAGTGATTTTTTGCGCCCGAGCGAAGCTCAAGTATCGACTACCGTATTTTCAGACGGAAAAATGAGTTTCGCGCCCGCAAAGCGATAATAGTAATTTTCGTCTTATCGAACAAAAATACCGAGTTTTCTCCCGACGTTGATCTGAAAATCATGTTTTTCTGCTCAACAAAAAATCCTACGTGCACTACTGATCGAAATAAAGAAAACTTCAGATCACATGTTTGTCGCGAAGATAATGAAGTAAATCATAAAATATTTATATAATAACTGAGAAAATATTTCTTCAATATTAAATCTAATTTTAACTTTAGATTATGAAATTACCTCATTCTGCTAAACAAGAAATTAAAGGAAAAATTATCACTTTACTATCAAACGACGTGGCTAAGTTAGAAATATGGTTTCTATTCCCACACACGTTATGGGCTTTGCCAATTCAAACAATTGTAATTACATTTCTAATCTGGCGAAGCGTGGGTCCTCTGTCCTCATTAATTGGTGTTTGTTCGTTAATAATTTTAAACGTTCCAGTACAAGGTAACTGTGTTCTGTAATTACTTTAACCTTGCGATAGCAAAATCAGTAGTTATTAAATAAATCTAAAATTTAATTTAGCATTTTGTGGAAGAATAATTACTCGGTTGCGCAGAGAAATTTCAATGAGAACTGATGAAAGACTTTCCATAACTGGACAAGTTATTCGAGGAATCCAGGTCATTAAAATGTACACCTGGGAAAAACCTTTTGAGCATTTGGTTATTCTCGCTAGAAGGTTTGATATAAATTAACTCTTTATAGAAAACATTACTCAAAACAATATTTATTATAATTATTTATTACATTTTTATATCTAGATTGGAAATTGATGTAATTACAAAATCGTTTTATATAAAGAATATTCTATGGGCAATGATGGGGATTGCACAGCGCACACCACTATTTTTCTCTATTCTTATTTATGTGTTACGAGGCCACAGTTTGTCAGCTTATATGCTATTTACCTTAGTTCAATACTATCATATTTTGAACGTGATGATGGGTTCTTATTTGTTACGGACCATTAATATTTCTTCAGAGGGAATTGCATCTGTTAAACGAATTCAGGTAAGGTATTGATAAGTTAATATTAAAATACGGCAAATTGTTCTACAACTATAATTCATAGAATTGTTAACTTTGTAGATAAAAATTTAACTATTAATATAATATAAATACAAATTTTTTTAATTTTTCTACCTAGGAATTCCTGCTTCTTGAAGAACAAACGCCATATGTTAATTTTTCACAGTTAAATAACGAAGGCACAGTTATTTCCATAAAAGAAGTAAGCGTTTCTTCGTTTAAGAAACCAGAAATTACTTTTTTAAATGACATTGACATTAACATTCAACCAAAATTGTTATATGCTGTCGCAGGTCCGGTGGGTGCAGGAAAGGTAGTTTGGTGAGATACCAATGACAGCATTTTAATATATAATTTTAATACTTTTCTAATTTATGTACATGGTAAAATATCATATGCAAGTCAAGAACCATGGATTTTCAAAGGAACTATCAAAAGTAATATTATTTTTGACGAAGAGTATGATAAAGAGAGATACGGTCAAGTTACAAAAACTTGTGCTTTATTGGAAGACTTCGAACAACTACCAAATGGTGACGAAACTGAAGTGGGGAAAGGTGGTATAACGATAAGTGGAGGACAATGTGCGAGAATTAATTTAGCAAGGTAAATCTTATTATCGATTATAGTATCAATTGTAGTATTAAATAATTTATTGGTAATTGAAAATAAATTTAAGTAAAACCTATTGTAGTGTTCAAAGAAAATTTGTGAATACAGAAGTAAAACATAGTGCAAATACAAAATAATGTTAAAATGGTATTTATTTCTTTTTTTATAGAGCAGTATATAGAAACGCCGATATTTATCTATTGGATGATCCTCTTTCTGCTGTCGATAGTCAAGTTGGTAAACAATTGTTTGAAGAATGCATCAGTCATTTATTAAAAGGAAAGACACGAATACTTGTAACTCATCACTTACAATATTTGCAAAAAGCAGACAAAATTATTTTGATGAATAAAGTAGGTTTTATTCAAATAGTAGAATCATTTAATTGCATTGTGCTTATTTTTAGAGGTAATTATAATTGATTGCAGGGACGTATAGAGTACCAAGGAAACTTTGAAAATCTTGACAAAAATGACGAACTATTTTGGCATTTAAACGTCAAAGATACGAGCCAAGTATCCGCCGAAAAGAACAACTTTAATAATTCCAGTTTATCTCTTCATTCTCATACAAATATCGCTAATGATGAAGAAAATAAAAACGAAGCTGAAGAAACTGAGAAATTGTTAAAAGTTCAAGAAGTAGAAACAGTAAAAAATGGAGTACAAAGAAAAGAATTAAAAAAAAATATCGTGAAAAGAAAACCTTTATTTTGGGAATACTTTTGTGCCGATAGATCTTATTTTTTATTCACTGTTACATTGATATTTTTTACAGCAGATCAGTTATTAGGCAGTTTTTGTGATTATTATATTGCTCATTGGTAAGAAAATAATTAGAAGTATATTAAGTGACACTGCAGAAAGTTTCAGAAAAATACTATTAAAAAAATATTTTTTAACATTATATTGATTTGTACATTTTAGGACTAAAAAACAAGTTATTTCTTCAAATAATGAAAATACGAGTAATTCTTACACACCGATTTATGTGATTGGTATATTAATTGGAGGAATCATCGTCACATCACTTGTAAAAATGGCCTTATATACTACAATTTTTAGAAATTCAAGTCGTAAGGCACATAACAAAATGATTTCAAGTCTAATAAGAACGACGATGGAATTTTTCAATAAAAATGAGTCTGGTAAGTTACATGTGCCACATACATCAAATGCGAAAAATTTTCATAATTAATATCTTTATTTTATAGGAGAAGTAATAAATAGATTTTCAAAAGATTTGGGTACTGTTGATGAAAGACTGCAAATCATGATATTAGAATGTGCAGTATATTCATTTATTACTCTTGGATCAATATTTCAAGTAGTCATAGTCAGTTCTTGGACCATTGTAGTTATTATTTTGATGGGTTTCTTGTTTTGGAAAGGCAGAGATATAGTTATAAAAACGACTCGTGATATTATGAAATTAGAAGCAGAAGGTACAGTATATTTTTGGTACGTTAACACCTTTACTCTTTGAATAATGTTGGATTTATTGATCGTTGTAAATTATTTGTAGTGAATTAAAAACTAAAAAACTTACGAAATTAATTTAAAAGTGTGATCGCTGAACAAACAATTATTATTAGCGAAGTCACTCCACTAAATTAATGACGGCTAAAATGTAAATAAAATATTCATGGTGATCTAGAAATTCTTCATTATATTACATATTCTGATGAACGATAAAGTCAATTTCATGATAAAATTTTTCTCTTTTTTGAATATAACTGCAGAGTTGTTTGTAGGTCTCCGAATTCTTTAAAATTTAGTAACTTTATAAACCCTTCGAGTATCAATTAAACCAAAAAAATCAAAGTAATAATGGATGGATCCTTCATTTCAGCTAAAAGTTCAGTATTTTCTCACGTCAACGCATCCTTCGATGGCATCCTAACGATTCGTTCCTGTAAAGCTCAATCAGCAGTATGCAAGGAG
>JAPYZB010002034.1:0-27651 GCA_030522745.1 Eupelmus kiefferi | reverse complement strand
TATAACAAGATATTGTTATACATAAATTTTTTTTACAAAGATACTATATATATATATATATATATATATATATATATATATATATGTAAGTAATTAAATTTTTGTTCCTTTTTAAGAATGAGTAGAGAAACTTACAATTGGATTTAGAAAATTTGTCAACTTTTTTTTTTTTTTTTATTATAGGCTACCCAAGTCTCTTACATAGAGCTTATACGGCTTTTACTGTATTAACTGTGGTGAGAACTGTGAGATACTTTTGCAAGCCGCTCTGTAAAAGGGGCTCCACCTACGTGAGGCCCCCGGTACCTCTGGTTTTCGACACCATCTCAGTGTTTACTAACAGAGTGAGCTCCGCGCAGACCCCTGCTGATATTTTATTGTAGATTTAAATTGACTTTGTTTATGATAATGCTGTTAGTCATATAAATATTTATCAATTAAAAGAGAAAAATACATTTTCATCATAAAAACTCAGTAAACTAATTGAATTACATGAAATAAACTTTTGAACCAACAAAGTGAAAAATTTGATACCTGGGATTTAACAGGGTATGAGGATTATATCAGATTAACGTAAACTATGTTAAGCACAGTAAAGCAGTACTGTGATTCATGAGACAACTTGCGGCTACGTTAGGAATGCACGTTTCAAATAAAGAAATGGAGATTATTTCTATTTTATATTTAAATATTTTCAACTTTAAATATAAACGGGAACTTAATTACTTATAATAATTAAATTTAAACTTTTTTAACACATGAAAGTCCACTAGAAGAATCCACTAGAAAGTCAAGCACTCGCGTTGAAACAACCTCTGCGTCTAAGTTAAGCAAAAAAACTCAGCCCTTCGCCCTCCGAGCTTGCCTTTTTCAGTAATTACAACTGTCCATAACTGCAGGTCTCCTGCAGCGGCGCGCCATAAACCATCTGAAGGGTAATTTTACGAATGCGCCGGCTAAAAGCGACTACCCTGGAAACCATTGGGGAGATGTGGCATGAGGCAACGAGCAATACAACTGCGAACCGCGCACTGGGAAAGCCAGAAGAAGGAACAGGGGTAGTCAGAGCGGAAAGAGGGGCTTGCGTAGACCGCAGCCGACCAAACCGATAACCGCGCGTAATCCCGAATGGTGACGATACATCGGAGAGCGCGCGGCGTAAGCCGGCCCCGCTGCTGCAGCAGTTCTCTCCCCCCAAGCACAGTACAGTACCAGGCGCCAGTTCGCTGACAAAATGTTGTCATTTGCAGCTTATCTGGGAGAGTGAGCGCCTGCGGACGCTCCTCCTCCCTTATACGAACGAAAATCACGTTTGCAATGATTGCCGATCTTGCCCTCTCCGACCGCATTACTCTCTCGCTCACTGTTTCCGACGACGCACACCGCCGGCCTGGACACGAGTGATTATGCTCTTTACTGCTTTGACGCGCACGTGCGTAGTTGGTGATTGTAGTTTGCAGAGCCTACTCGATTTCTTTTTCGTGAGGGTCATTTTTTCTTGCACCTTTCTTGATGCGTTTTTTGTATCAATGTTCGAGATCCAGTTTGTCAACTGGGGCAATTTTGGATTTTATTAAATATTATAATTACTAACATATTTCATGCATTTTTTTAAAACTTGCAAGAAAACTAATTTTGTATATAAGCTTGCTATTTCAGAAACAATTAACATATTATCAGTAATTTTTAATCTATTTACTTGCTGACAAAAAGAAAATAAATTGGTGTACGATTCAGTAGCAGAAAATAGAAAAACATCTAATTGCATGCAGTATTTCTCACAGTCTACTTTTGCAATCAATAACACTCAGTGCATGTATCCGCATGAAATAAAACTTGTTGAAAGTACCTGCAGATATTCTAGTTTCCTCCCACATACAGCAGAGCAATTCGAATCGATAGAAAAAAAAGCATTTTTCCTTTCGCTCTCGCAGCGTTTAACACGCGTCTCTTAACTCCCAACGACAGCAATAGTCAGACGAGTTTGAATTGATGGCGAGCTCAGCATGTGTACATGCAGGCCATAGCGTAATGCGCGCGCGATTGCACAAAAGGGCGCGCGCGGGCGCGTTTGCTCGCGGCAACCTACTTGGACGGATTCCCAAGTAGTGCCGACGTGTTCGGTGATGCGGACTAAAGCAAACGTCTTTCTCTCTCTATTTTTCTTTCCTTCAGTCTTGTTGCTCTTTCCCTCAAAAATAAGCTTCATCTATATTTGCTATTTAATTGTTTAAATCATTGTATTCTTTCGTTTGTATTGAATACAAAAAATATAAACTTTTTTGTTTACGATCAACCCAAATATTTATTTTTATAATTTTTATAGCTTACGAAATAAAAGAATTGATGTTTAAATAAAAACTTCTTTATTAAATTATATAAACCATTTTATTTACCTCAAATTTTAAAATAATAATCTAAATAACTTTAAAAAATAAGACACGTGGGAATAAAGTGTAGGCAGCACCATGTAGCTCAGACAATTTTATGAATTAATTAATCTGATGTATTTAAATTTTATGACTCTCATTGTATCCCGAGAAAAAGGAAATGAAATGAAATGCGAGTCTCTAATTGCTATGTTTGCAAATTTAAGGATCACCTCTTCCGCTTCATTTTTGCGCCAGCTCCACGAACTTCAGTTAAATACCACTGGAAAAAAAGGTTTAAATGAGAAAATTGCGTTCCTGCGCCTTTTCTTTTCCAACTAAGCAAGACTACCTCTCGCGTAACGCATGAATATTTATTCAAAATTTTCTACCACGCACAAGGCGCCTACTCCTTTCCCCCCTCCTTTTACAAGCTACATGCATATTTAGCGCCCCTACTAAGAGAGGATGTTACGAGCCAACTACGGTTTCCGTCACTCACAGATGACCCTTTTCAGGAATAATTAAGGAGAAAAATCTTCAAGCTGAACTATCAAGATATTCTTCTAGATCTGCAATCACCTATAAATATCAGCTGTTTTATTTAAGAAATCATTGGTAAATGGTTAAGTGAATTTAACATTTGAATATTTTTTGAGCTTGAAAGTTATTTTAACGTTTTAATTTTGTAAAGTAATACTTATTTACGATATTTAAAAATGATTTGAAATCGATTAAATATTTTGTTCTTGAACAAAAAAATTAAATTTTAATAATTATTTCAATACTATTCTCATTCTAGGATCTTCAAAAATAAATCAAACATAAATATCTGTTACTATTGTAATATTACATCTGTACACGTTAGATTTAAAATACTACTTCCTTAATAGAAAAAATCAATAAGTTATTGTATTTTATTAGTTTCAATAAACATAAGATTTTATTGTACTTGATAATGTTAATTTAAAAAGTTTATTTGCGTTATTCAAAATAAAAATCATTATTAGAAAAGCATTTAACTTTGTTGTATTCTAAAAAAAGCATGATCATCAAATATTGAAGTTAACAACCACTGCAAAATCTAATCTCACAAAACGATATTACAAAGAACCTTACAAACTCCGATAGACAAAGCAAGTAAAAATAACAGGATAACTAAAGATACAAGCTGGATTTTATAATACAGAGAACAGAACAGGTTCGCTAGCCGCTCGTTCGAAAAAAAGCCGTTTCAAAAGCGGCCAAGCACGTAGAAATTCGTCGAAGAAGCATTTACAAGGCGGAATAAAAGCACGCTCACACCAGCGAGAGTGTCAGGGTAAAGTTTAAGCGCCATTAATAGCATTTTCTCCGGTAGTAGGAGAACGCGCAAGCTTGCGCGGGATGTATCTAAATAAGAATCTTGATTGCAATGGAGGTAGGCAATATTGCAGTGGCAGGTATCATCAGGTACACGCGCCCCCAGCGCGACGACGGCTTTTACGGCTAATAAACGGTGATAGAGTTACTATCGCGCTCAGCCTCCTCGCAGGATTCGAGCGCGCGCGCCACGCGAGAAGTCAGGCCGGGCTCCGCGCACGCGTATACAAATTACATGCAAAGATCCGACGTCGATTTAAAAAACGGGAGCCCCGAGATTTCATGGAAATTTCGTTTGCTCGTTAAAGTTATTCCCGCGTGAGGGAGAGAGTTTGAGGGGCTTTTATTACCGCTTGCCTTGGCACGTTGGAAGGATATAGCGCAGTATTTGCGGATACATGTTATGAATTTTTATCGCTCGCCAGCCTTGAATATCGAATAAACACGTATACAGCTATTCGTGCGTCTTTAGCTTTATTTCATGCTATCGTCTTATTTATTTAATAGTTCAAAGGAGTTACTTTACCGATGAAATCAGCGTTTAAAATGCAATCCATAAATATTTCTTTGATAACTCAAGTGGATTCCTTTTTTATCATTTTAAAAACAATTTTCAAAGAAATACAAAAATTAAGATATGTTTAAGGTATCAATATAAATATTTCTTCAATCCACTATACTTTTTTAGTAAATATTATTTTAATCAATAACAAACTCTATTTAAAAAAATATATATTCAAATATATATAAATATTAGGTAAGGTTTCCAATACTTTATCGTCCAGGCATTTAAAACAGCCTTTCTACTAGTCGCAACTTAAAAAAAGGAAAAAAAAAACAATAAACGCAACAAATGTAATCTTTTTTTTGGCAATACATTCAAAGCCCGCCAGAGATTTGCCATTGCCCATTTCGGCCATTTTCCGCGGCATTCGGAATAAATAACGCGACGCCGCGGCGCGTCTTTATATACGCCGTCTGGCGTAAATCGCTCTTTTATACTGTTCCTCAAAGGCATTAAATAACGGGGCGCGCTTAAGCGCCGTAAAAACGGAATGTCCGCGAAAAAGACAGCTCGAAGTTCATAGATAGACACGCACACACACAGAGGTCGGGAATAAAAAGCAGGTGGCCCACCGTAAATCCGTATAGCTTCTCGTTCGGCGGCGAAAGCATTCTCCGGGATTCCAAAGCAAACTCTCCCTCTCCGTTTCGAAAAGCGCACATACGAGAGCGAAGCGCTACTTGGCCAGCGGCCAAGTGACATCTGTTCGGTTCCGGACATCTCGACTCTGTGCCGAGCGTCAAGTCAGAGACGTGCAGCATGCAGAGCCGAACCTGCCGTTCGTTCGTGCCGCGCACGCGTCTCTCTGTGTAGCTGCAGCCAAAATTGTATAATCCGGATCTGGCTCGGGGCCGCGTGGCTTTATAGTCCGGAGGGAAAGAGGAGGATAGAGGGAGGGAGAGAGAGAGAGAGATAGTTCGGTCAATGCGCTGCTTTTGGTTCGCGGGCGGGGGAGGATCGTGCGTGTACGGAGATATGAACTCCGTATGGGAGTCTCGCATTATTGAGAGTGAGTCTATGGGTGAAGTAAGAGTGTGTGGGTGTATGGGCTTAGGGGGCGAAGCATTGGAATGTGCAAGGATAAAACAAAAGGCTGTGTCGTTCTCGCGTCTTAAGTATGGACAGATTATTAATTTTAAAAGACCTGCCGATCTCAAAAGTAACAAGGGAAGAGGTCTTTTTAATGAATATTTTTTGGCCTATTCCTTAAATAGATAAAGATAATAACTGTTAGTTACTACGTTGAACAACTTTAAAAAGTTAGCTTATTTTATTTTTTATTTGACAAAGGGAGTTTTACTCCTACAGTCTTAGCTGTTTATACATTTCTCTAAAACTTGCTCGGTGAATAATAAATATTTTATTAAGAGTTTTTTACTAAAAGAAGTAAATAACGATTATCTAATAATATAATAAAAAGGTCTGACCTCCGATAGGAAACTTTATCAGAAAGCAGTTTGACAGAGTTTATGCGTATAGTAAATCTGATTTTTCTGTGAAATATATAGCTTTTATTCTTGTTTTACTTGCTTCATTTTATTTAACTACATGTATAGATAAAGATTCGTACGTAACTTGTCAATTCCCTACAAAAAAGCAATGTCTGCATTTTTATTATATAAAAGTATGGTTGAATCTTTCTTCAGAACCTTATAAAATTTTTAAATAAGTAGAAACTTATTAGATAAAAATTTTATATTTTAAGGCAATTTATTATTGTCGATCTTGTATATGTAAAATATGACATACGCTTACTTAAGAATATCTAATTTCTAAATAAAAAATTACTAATATAAAAATTGTTTGAATATGAATATGTGTTCGTATATGGCAATAGCAGCACCATCAGTTTATTGAATCAATACTGCTCAATTTCAATTAATACTGGTACGTATTCACAACGACGAAATGAAAAATCAATATTACCTGTTAGAAGAGGATCCAATCATTTAAATATTTTTTAAGTGCCAAAAATTCAAAAGTACATATAGTATGCCCATTAAAACTATTCATTTATTCATTTTAAATTTTGTATAGTTTCGACGATTTAAATATCGAAAATAAATAATATTAGTAAAATATTTTAAAATGCTCACGATATCGAATTTCAAAAATTAAAATAGTAACAAAATAATATGTTCAGTTTTTCGAAAATATCAGTAAAACAAGTGAAGAAACTACCAAGCATCCTAATAAAATAAATCAAATCAATGTAAATATATATGGAACAAACATTATAAAAATGTATGAATATAATCGGACCCCCCTTCTATTAAAATTACTTTATTTTCTTAACATTATCGTACCTCGAAAAAATTGTTCCAATGTGCTCCAACGAAGACAAAAAAATACGATTACATTTTTTCTTTAAATTATTGGATTGTGTAAAATAATTAATATGTGTTTAAAAAGCCCTCTTGGCCCTCTTCAAGATAGACTATTCATTATTTTTTTTTTAATTTACCTTAATGAAATAAATCAAGTATCACTGAAAATATTCGTCACCCTACACAGTGTTTATGACGACTGAGCCGCAGCGCACTAACGTGTTTACAAGTTATTGATAGTGTGTCAACTGACCCACCCCTGCTACTTTCCCCGCTTTCCCCTACAGTGAAACTTAAAATTAAATATTACTATAACATTTTATACTTTGATGCAATATAAATTTTTTCACAATAAGTTTATTTAGTTGTTAAAAATTATACCCTGAAAACTAATAGAAGAATTCTAATGAATAAAGTCTATATTTTTACTTAACCTAACTTATAAATATATCTTATGTTATTATTATATAACAAAAAAGAAAAATCTGTTTAGCAAATATATTATAAATATATAGTTATAATGATAATAAATCTTGGTAATCGAAGGTTTTAATTAAAAAGAAAAAAGTCAGAACATTTTTATTTACTCTAAAATCATTTCCTGTAGCAAGTAGTAAGAATCATGATATGGTTGGACACTCAATATATGTATATTCAATATTATTGACATACTATAATGTAATGTAATGTATGATATACTGTATTTTTAGTGTATTTTAGATATAGATTTCAAATATATTAATTATATACAATAAAAAAGTTTCAGATAATTTTATAAATATTTATTTAATTTTAGCTAAATAATTTTAAGTTATATTAAAAAATATCAGCAGTAATAAATAAAACAGAACAAAATTTTTGAAACATTATTGCTGCAAATAAAAAATGGATTAGAAAAATTGATATATTGACTGTTTCCAAAAAGCGTAAAAGACAAATCTTTTCTATTTGGAGCTATCAAAATGTTATGAGTTTTCAATTTTAGACTCGACTGAGTATTTTTTGGATTGCGTTTTCATTTGGATTTCTTAAAACTTTATCAAATCATTCTATAATTTTTCTTACAGATTTGTTATTAAGTAAAGAAAAAAATATATAAATTCTTTGAAAAAATGAAAAAATGAAAAAATGAAAAAAGAAAGAATATATAAAGAATATATATATTTCTAATTTATGGTTAAAAATAAAAAATATCAGTATTTCAAAAACAGACATCCATTATTGAATGGCTAAAACGTGAGGACTAATTGTAAGACAAACAACTTTCGAATTAATCTCAATTTAACAATCTAAAATCTACCTGCCATAAATTCTCCTCGCAAACATTGTAACTTGGCGTAACGAACGATTATTTCTATGCGAGCGCCACGAAAACGTCTCGAGATACGCGTGAATCGAAAATAAGCCCAGCACGAAAGCGTATAAATAAAAGAGAACAAGGGAGCTTGCACAGGCATCGAGCTTGGACAGCGCGAACCTGATATAATAAGAGAACGAGGGAGAGAGAGAGAGGGAGAGAGAAATGAGGAGAGATCCCTTCTTGGCTGACGGCGACTGTGCGCGAGTCGCGCAGCGAGACGTCAGGCGTCGCTGGAGCAAACTTAACCCGACGTCGCGCAGCAGCTCGTAAATTGCGCTGCGTTTACACGATTGCGTTTTCTGTCCCTGGGGTTTTTAAGCAATATCGCTTGGGCCTTCGCGCGCACATCCGCAGCGAAATAAATTGGATAGGTGGATTTTTAGATTTTCTTGTTAAGCAACGCCACGCGGCGACGGATGCAAAAAAAATCGTGTGCGCCCGTAGGAAACTTTTATGATATTCCGCCGAAAAAGATTCGGTCGCTGATCGGATTTATTTTCATTTTATTTCTTTTATATTTGTGCTTTTTAAGTGAAGACACATTAAAATTATATGGCAATATCTATAACTTTGTAATCAAATTGTTTGTATATCAATATTATTACAACAATTTTTTACCACAGCCTGCGCAAAATGACATTTTACACATATTGACAATTTTTAAATACACTTTATACCCTTTAAATAAAAGAATATTGGTCGATTTATTTCTTTTATAACTTTATTTAAATAAAAAATATGTATTATAATATTTTCTAACCACCGATCATTACAGATTATTACAAAATATCGATTCTAATATTAAAAACACCAAACGTACAAATCAGTCCGTGTGACAAAGACCAAAGATGTCAAACTGCATTGGCGCCGTAACGCAAGCTCGCCAAACTTGGCACGCACGCATTAATCGTCTCGATGCGGCTGTCGCCGTTTGAGTGCTTGGAACGGCGATATTTTTTACACGTGCCACTGCAGCAGTTGCTGCATTCCTTGTACGCAATTTGACTCGTTAAACGCAGAGTATACGATGTACAGGTCCACGCACCGCGCTATTCACGCCCCTACTAAAGCTCGCATGCAACTCATTGGAATTCTGTTTTTTTTTTTCGTTTTTTCTTTTTGAGTTTCGTTGTGTACGTGTATTTTGGTGTAGTTAAATGTGTTTGCCATGAAAATTATTGAGCGGTATTAAGTAGTTAAGAAATAATTAAATGCAATAACTTAAATCTCTTTTGAATAAGGAATGTAAAAATAACAAGACTGAAAAGTAATTTATTTTTTCTGTTCTTTTTTAATTCAACACAAAAAATTATTATAAAAATTATTATAAACAATCCAATATTATTATTAATTACTTCGTGATTACAATCTAATTTTTTACCCTGCAGCTTTCTACAGAAGAAAAGCCATTATCTCAACAGTACTATTTTAAAATCCTAATGCAATTAAACAGGTATTTGTCCACTGCAAGATTAATTGCAATTTATTTAGTAAAGCATCAGCATCAAGAGCAAACTCGTACCGCCGGCAATAAAACGCTCGAATGGAGGGTATGCATCTAACGAAATGTTTTCTTTTCACAGTATTCTCTGACCGACAAAGGCAAAGCAATTAATCACTCGTCGCACGCGCGTTTGCGCTCGCTACAGTGCAGCTTGAAAGATTGGCAAGTGCAACTAACGTTCTGGAGCTCTTTTATGCACAAGCAAAAAAAGGGTACATGTGTACTGAAAATTAGGTGAATTTGTATACTTTAGATAGATATAATGTTTGAATACTTCGAAAAGTTTCAAGAGTTGCTTGATATTTAATTATGTCAGTCTATGCTATTATGTATTATTATTATTTACTATTTAGTTTGTATGTGCAAGTTTATCAATCCAAGTCAAAATGCTGTAGAATATCATAACATCTCTTTAACCTATATCCTTTTCTCGATATCCAGCGTAAGGTTCGCCGAATCCTTTTAAATATGCCGTTCGAACACGAGCCAAAAGACTTCGGCGAGAGAGCATGAAAGTTGACGTTTCTCTTCTCCGTTTTGCGCTCAGCAAGATGAACACCCGACTGCTAGTAAATTTTGCACGATAAAATCTTCAATAAGAATGCGTTCCTTTCATAAGAACAGAAAGAGAGAGGCATGGAGCGTAAGAGAGACAGGGGCGATATTACGAGTGTGCCCCGAGTACAAAGGAAGGAGGAAGGGAGAAATAAATTTCGGAGTTATAACGCCAAGGGAGCGGAGAATAAGAAAGGGAAATCGCATCCAAATGCAATAGAAGTAGTAATGATAATATTTTCGGTCTGCCTCTCTCGTTGGTTACGAGCTAAATCAACGACGGCAGGCTATGGAGAAATAAGAGCTTACAAGCGAGTTTGCGATTCAGATGAATCAGCTGCAGAAATTATCAAGATAAAATTATTAGAAGTAAGAATGGTTTTCCTAATTTACTGACGAGAATTTTGTTTAAGATTCAAATTGTGTATAAATTGAAATTCGATGAATATAAAATAAATTTTGTAAATTTTGAGTCACAATATATGCAGAAAAATTTCATAGATTACATATTAAAATATAGTGGAGAATTTTGTCCCATTTGGTTATACAGACTTTTTTGACAGGACTTTGAACTTGCAGTTATAAATTAGACGTACAATTATAAATGTACAGCTATTCGAAGTAATAAAATCTGAATGCCTTTAATTTTTCTTTAAGCAACAGCCTTTCAGCTTAAATAAGGCGCTCTCAACACACAAGCGAGAACGATGCAGTGCTGTTTTCAAGAGCTATCAGGACACAACAGGCAAGATCAGATATTCACTTTATCCGCCGCGTGTATAAGAAACATCACGCTCTAAAAGTGAGAATCGATCTACGTCGATAAAAGCACGAGCGAATTTTAACGGTGTTTCTACACTGCGGCAGACGAGATGCTTCTATGCGGTCTACGTAGATCATTGTTTTTCCCGTTTTTCCTCTTCTTTCGCCGCAGCTAAGCGGGGCGATGAAAGAACGCCAAGAGGAAGGATTACGTTTTTTCTTTCTTGAATCTAGCCCGGCTGATAATATCCGCGGTGGCAGTGGAATAAACAAGCTTGAAGATAAGCGCGTATTGTTGTGCGGTGGATTTTCGAGCATTTGAGTTGTTGGTTAATTGTATACTAGTCTTAGGCTGAAAAATAAATTGCAGTAACGACATCTTTTTAATATGATTGATTTTTTTATTTAGTTAAAAGTTAATTAAATACTCTAGCGTAAATATATAGCTTTTTGAAATAGAAACAATTTTTTAATGTAAATTATTAATTTTTTAAAAATAAAAGTTTATAATTTTTCTTTAATTTAATTAATTTTTCTTCAAATTTGAATAAACAGAACTTTGATTCTAATTATTAGTTCTTAATTCTAAGAGTTTTATATAGCCTACGATTTTTTGCCAGTGCATCACTAAAATACTAAGCAATAAGTTTACTGTGATGTTTCGCTTGGTAGTATACCAAGACAATAGGCTGGATTTATGATGCAGGCTTTAGATATTGCAGAACTTTTAGGTCAGATACATTTACGTTGCTAGAAGAAACCTTTGCTAGCTAAAAAAATTCAATTATATCATTTTGTTTCATGTTTACAAAATTTTAAATCTTTTAAAACGCAAAATAGTACATTTCGATACAAATGTACGAAGTAAGTGATTCTAGCACGGGTGTACTTTGTCGCCCGAGCGAAACGAGAACTTTACTAGAACTTTTTCTCGCTCGTAATAAGAAATTGTCTCTCTTGAGATTTAAATAAGCAATGAAGCACCATCTGGTAGAACTTGATTAGATTAACTATTTCATAATAATTATGTATTTTACCATTGTTTTGATTCCGTGCTTTGATGTCCCATGCAATTAAGTGTTATCGTTGTTTACTATGCTAAATTTGCGATTGCTAATAAAAATTAAAAAATATAAATGAGTCTAATTTTTATAAAATAAACAGGAATTTATTTTTTAAGAATAATTTTATTGATTTTTAGTTCAAATAAACACATGTAGAAAAACACAAGAAATATTGTTAATTTTTCTTCAAATTAATTGTTTTTCTGAAGACCTTAAGAGTAATAACATTTTACTTCATATCAAAATGCTATTCATAATAATTTAAAAATAAAAAAACTATTATTGTTTTATTTCACAAAACTTAATTTTCTAAAATTCATCTATTTTTGGTCGCTAAACATTATACTTATTAGTGACAAAGAGAAAGACAGAGAGCGAGAGTAAGAGAGAGAGGGGGGGGGGGGAAGTGTATGAAAGGGAACAATCAAATCATATAATTAATCAAAAAGATTCTAAGAAATGCAAAAAATATAACTGCTGAATTAATATGTACTAACACGAATAAATTATTTGGCATTTTATTATTATTTGAGAAAAAACCACGTGTTTGCAAAATGTTTAATTTGTATATTATGAAACAAAATTGAAAAAAAAAATTAATTTTGATGATATTTATAATGAATGAGAATTATTATTTCATAAAAAGTATAGTTATTTTCATCAAATTACTATATTTATAATGAAATATTATTTCTTTGAAATGCGAAATGTGAGTAGCTATTAAATTAATTAGAAACGAGATTGGTTATCGCATCTAATTTAAATAGTTATAGCATTTATATAAGAGCGACAATATTCTCGTACAAATTTCATCTGGTGATAACAATTGCAAATGTGTATTTTACTATGGAAAGTTTAAATGATGTGTTTAAAAATTAATTAAATAATAATATAGTTTTTTAATATGGTATAATTGATCTTAAACGAACAAAGTTGTTGCTAGTAATTAATTTATTAGTCGACGTTTCGGGAGATTGACTACTCCCCTATTCATGACTTTTTTCAGTCTAATTAGAACTGCCGCCTGACAATGGCTTTTCGCCACGGCATTTTTGATGATTCTGAGGCGTGTTATGTCGTTTTGGGCACGAATGTCTCAACATCGGTTAACATCTTTGTAATCACTATGTATATTTAGTGTTAATTTATAAAAAAGTTCATGAATAGGGGAGTAGTCAATCTCCCGAAACGTCGACTAATAAATTAATTACTAGCAACAACTTTGTTCGTTTAAGATCAATTATACCATTACCAAACTAATTAAATTTAATAATATTAATAGGACAGCTATGTATTAATTAATTTCTCAGTATCACATTATTGAGCTAAACACTTGTATACATTAAGCTTTAGTAAAATCTTTTATCACGCTAGTAAAACAAAAATTGAAAAAGAAACCTCCAGCATTGAAACATTAGCTCGAAAACTGTCGCACATTCTCGAAAGAAATCGCTGCCTCCATCCACTAAAAAAAGATCCTCGGCGCAGAATGTCGCTCTGCTTAATAACATCAAATAATGCAGGACTTTATAACGTAACAAACTAAGGACGTACAAAGATAGGAAGAAGGCGGATTTACGGTTTCATCGCGGTTCCGCGGGCGCGCGCGCGCATGGGTCGCTGGCTGGAAGGGCGCGGCGACTACCATGCGGCGCGGCTCACTTCTAAGAGGATTACTCTGTGGTCCGTAAAACCCCGCCAGTTTCCGGCATCAAAGCAGAGCTTTTCACTAAAATTGTGCGCGCACGCAAGCCGGCAGGAGGAGGCTGGTTATATTCATAGGCGGGTGAGCGCCTGTGCGTGAGGCAATCCGTCATCAAATTTTCAAGTGCGTTGCTGCACCTCTCTCTCTCTCTCTCTCACACTCTCTTTCTCTGTCTCGCGCTTGCCTTTTATACCGTTGGAATTCAGTGTCTAACTTTAAATGCGCCAATTGCGGCGACGATTAACTGTATTAGTCGACAGTAAATGGCCCTCAGAACTCACCGCCGAAAATACATTACTCTCAGACCTTCTTTTTGGGACGTGTTTTCATTCGTGTGCCAATTTCTTTGTAGTTGCATTATCTTACAGTTCGAATTATTTTATCTAATGCATTCTATATTTTAACGTAAAATTAAGCTAAATTAAATGCTTATTCGTTTTTTCATCTATTTATGTTAGAAATACGTATTAAAATCTTGAATACACGATGTTAACATGTTTTATTTTTTTAAAGAAAGTAAATACGAGTGCCATATCTGTACATTAATAACAAAAGAATTAAAAGTAGGCTGAACGAATCTTTTACTATAAGGGATAGCAGGGCATGCTACTTAGATAGATGAGTGTTCACACTGTCGATAACTTGTTGTACCTAGTCGCAATGAACCCATAAAAATCCATTAATCTATAAGTAAAATATATACATTCAAGAATTAATGGGATTTTATGCGTTTATATTGCTCTATTATAAAAGAGTAAATATTATAAGGTCCCGTGGCTCGTTCGTTAAAGATGTTGTGTAAAGTGATAAATATTTCAAGAAAGTCTAACAATAAAGCTATTAGTGGTCAGAATTTATACAAGTTTATTTAATTTTATATATACGGAGTAAAATTAACAAAATATTGTAGATTAATTTAAGTTTTCATTAAAAAATTAAACCATAATCGATCACTGCTATTTTACAGTTGATTGACTGTTTGATTGACTGTTTCGAATAAAAGTTGAAAGGTTTCAAAGGGGACATCCAATGTGACCTTGACTACGACTTCAAACATGACCTTGAATGTTATGTCGATTTTTAAAATGGTAAGCCATAATTGTGATCCCGCAAATAGAAAGAGCGAAAAATTTTACGCAACCTTCAAGGTCTAATTGATTTTTTAATGGAATCCTAGACTTTCAACCCCGAAAATGCAGAATAGTTAAAGAAAAATGATTATAAATACGTCACATATAATTGTAGAATTTTTTAAAAATATCTAACGGTAATATTGACCTCAGTCTCAACCATGATCGTAAATTTATGATTTTTTGAAAATCTTCTTAATCGGCGACCTCAAAAATGCCTAATAAATAAGATAATAAAATAATAAATTTAATAAAATTTAAATAAAATTAAATAATGGAATGAAAAAAAATAATTAAATAAAAAATGACATCGTTGATTTCTACAAAATTTGCTTAATACTTTCAGATATTTCGTTGTGATATTGTATTGTATTGTGTTATTATATTCTGATTATTGTGATATATCGAGCTGATTGATTAATAAACATTTATAAAAAATTTATCACCTTTTTTTTACTTCTTAGATTATCTTATGATCTTGCATCTAATCTCCTAAAACCTAAACAATAATACTACAATTTACCGACTTTTCTGCGCTGCAGAGAGGATGTACTCTGCATAACCTCCAAAGATCATCTTTATCTTCGACAAACTTATAAATCTGACGTAAAATTTTTCTCTCTTTCCATTTCCGGGATTAAAATTATGGCTTACCATTTTAAAAAATCGACTTGATTTCCAAATGATCTCGAAGGTCATGGTTAAGGTCACGGTCAAGACCACCATTGAATGTCCCTGAAACCGTACAACTTTTATTCGAAACATTTTTTTCTAAAGTTTATATTTTCAGAGTTATTGATGTGTCAAAATCAAAATGGGATACCCTTTATATTACGTGTAATGATTCATAATAGAACTTCGATTTTGAAACTCAGTTTAATTTCTCACAGTATTGCTTAAGTCTATGAAAATTATTCCAATATTTTTAAATACGTGACTTTTAAGCATAGATAAAAGTTTGTGACACTTTTATAATGATTTTATTTTGCAAATGAGACATTTATAAATTTTAAAACTCTCATTTAATTAATCTAAGAAATGTGAAAAAGTTTATCCAGACAGTCGAGAAATCTTTCTGGCGAAAAAATGGTAAAATTTAAAGTTGAAATTTTTAAAACTTTATGTTTTAGCAAAAAGTGAATCATTATTTATAAAATGTATAGAAATAATGAAAAAAATTCATAAATAGTTTACATTTAAATATTTAAAATACTGTTTTAAAAAAATAATAATTGAATTTACAATAAAATAGAAAATAGTTAGATTTACTCGAACGTATATCTAAATAAACCATAATCACTGTTAATAAATATTTTTCAGTAATAAAGTTTTTTTTTATTTCTTTTAATACTGTTCCAATATTTAGCTTACTTCAAATAAAAAATATTTTATTCTTTATTACAACATAACTATTACTTATTTAAGTATTAAAATTTCGATAAATTAAAATTTTTACATTTAAAAATATTTCACAAACATTAGTCTCTCGGTAGCCCTCCCGCAAACTCATTTAGTCTCATATTGTCGTCCGCTCAAACGAAGGCGCCGCTTAAAAGCGACAAATTTCCCGAGCTATTAAAAGGCAAAAAAGCGGAGAAGCCGCCGCCGCGGACGATAAAAACTTATCGCTATCATAAAAAGCTCGACTTTAAAATTCAAACATTCCCTGGCCTCTCCCTCTCGACCTCAACACGGCGCGCTAAGCCGCACAGACGGCTAAGACACGCACACGCTAGAAGAAAAAAAAACTAGAGCCGAAGAAAAAGCACGAGCCGATAACCTCTGGCGGCGTGCACGAATATATCTGGCTGAACTTTCTCGAAAGAAATCGAGAGAACGTCAAATGGAAGATGGAAAGCGAAAAATCGCTAGCTACGCGAGGAAAGAAAGGAAAGTACACATGTACAAACAGGGGTATAGTCTCGCGTGCACACTTGGAGCAACCTGACCTCAAAGGGTCGCCCGCTCTCTTTCTACCGGCAGTAAAACGACAGTAAAACCGTCGGTCGACTAGAGACCTTATTTCGCCTAAGAAAATGCAAAGCGAGCGCGAAGGGAAAATAATGGCGGCGTCGCGCGCGCAGGCGTCTCAAAGTGTAGTAGAGAGAGAGCAAGAGATAGAGAGGGATAGAGAAAGAGAGAGAGAGAGAGAGAGAGAGAGAGAGAGAGAGAGAGAGAGAGAGAGAGCGCGAGGAGCGAGGAAGGAGGGCTTCTAAGGAGGTGGATGGGAGGTGGTAAGTATTCGCCGCGCGTCTTCCTGAATTATCGTGCAAGTATTCCCGGGAAAATGCTACTAAATCAACCCTCCGCGCCCGCTGGCGCGACTGTCTCTCTCGCTTACAGTTTCCACCTTCGCGCTGCTTGCGCGCCCGCGCTCTTCTTGCGCCTCTACCGTATTTTGTATTCCTCTTTGTTTATTTCTTGCTTATTTGCGCTTCGTATTTTGCCGGCCCGCCCTGTCTGTCTGCAATCTTCTCGCGCGTTTTACTTTTACCACGGCCCTTTTTCTCATCGTCACTCCTGTTTTTTCCCCGGTCGCGAGGAGCGTCCTTGTCCGAGTTATTGCTTGAAATATTTGCAGCGTAAATAAGTAAAGTCAATTTTGGCCAACGCACGCGAAGCCGGAGCAAAAAATTTTTACTCGATGTGCATGCAGCTCTGAGTGTAAGCAACGCACGCTATTATTTTATTTACAGGAGATTTCTTATTTCACGACCAAGAAAATGCGAGCAGCCAGACTAACTGAATTATGCATTTGAAATTTAGAAGGGTGTTGCGGCCGGAATGAGTTTTGTTATTTAACATCTGTGCTTATTATTTTTAAACTTGTTATTCCGAAAATTTGATTATATAAGATTATAAAAGTGGTTTATAACTTTAATTTGGATTTTTAATTATTACGTCAAAAATCAATACTTAATAAAAGACAATAATCAGAAAAACTGAAACTATACTTTTTTACGAAAAAAACTATAGTATATTATAGTGTTATATAGTATATATAGTAATATAGTAATGTATAGTTATTCAGTAATATATAGTATATATATTATATAGTATATTAGTAAATTATAGTATATTATAGTCTTCTGTAGTAGCATTGCTAGAAGTCAAAATGTTAAAAATTACGTTTCTTTTGTAAAAGGTTTCACTTTGACCTTAAGCGTCATTTTAAGTTCAAAGCAACCTTTGTTTCAATTTTTCATGAAAATAAGTCTTATATGTAAAACTGCTTTTATAAAACTAATCGCTAAAAATGTATAAGCAGTATACTGTTACAAAAAGTAAAGATCTTTATCTAATAAAAATACATTGTTGATAAACTTATTTGTAATTTGAAAAAAATTGAGCTAAAGCATGTCAGTAAAAATAACATATTCTATAACTCTAAAAATATTTCATAAATTTATCATCATTAGGTATTTCTTTGATTTTTAATTAATGTCAACTCGTTATCTTTTATCCCTCTCTTCGTTATCATTTCGCGCACTCATATTCCCGCTAAGCGTCGCATCCATACACAACAATCCTCCATCCGTCCTTTCGCAAATACTTTTTTCTTATTTCTCATTATCAGTGAGCTAGCCTGAACGTGGCGCTTAGTCTCTTTTTCAATAATCGTTCCTTCTCGTTCCGCGCTGTAAGCGCGCCCGCTGCTTTTCCCCCTTTGGAAAATCAGAGAGCCAGCTCCTGCTGCCGGTAGTCGGGCTCCTTCGTTACCATCTCTCTAACCCCGGCAGCCTCTTCTTTCCTCCTTTCTTCCTCCTTCGTATATTTCATTTCGAGCCCACTTCTTTTCTTGCAGCCCGCGCAGAGGAGAGAAAGAGAGAGAGGGAAAGAGAGAGAAAAGATGCAAATACGGAGGAGAAGAGACGGCGCGCGCGGGAGTCGTTCTCTTGAAATATCGTTCCTAAATAAATAACGAACGGGTGTAATATGCGAAATTACGAGCGAGCGCCGGCCCACCAGGGGCTTTCGCGCGCGACTTACCTCCTCCGTTTTTTAGAGTTTCCTCTCATTTTTTTTTGCTCCCGCTTCTTTTTTCCCCGTCTTCCCTTTTCGCGCTGTCTTACGAGGCTGCCTCGCGGAAGACTACGGAGCTACGGGTATGTATGTCAGTGCGCGCTTTTGAAGGCTTCAAAAGTGCGTGGGCATTGCTAACGAAGGTGCGAATTTTAAGGTGGACTAAATGGAATATTGGAGTGTGGAAAATTCAAAGGGGTGGAAGGATAAAAATATGGACTGACATTTTTTATTGTGGTAGAATAGAATTGGGTTTTTACTAGAAAACGTGGTACCATTATTTTTAATATAACATATGACGATGTCAATAAGTTAGGAATTTAATTTTACGAAAATATAATCTTAAGCTATAAATATCATTAAATTATAAATGAAATTTATATTTTGTATTATTTTATAACAGAAACCCTTTTTTATATCTAATATAAATCACAAATAAAGTTTCTAAAAACTTTAAAAAGATGAATAATGGAAACTAATATCTGCACAAAGGTTTAATTTATTACGTTATACAAATAAAATTATGTTTAAAAAACAATAGAAAACAGATTTGGTAATATTTACAACGAATGAGGTATTTTGTTTTGCATTTTCCATTTTGTCCAAATCTATAATACTTTATTGAAAATAATTATTTATTTAAACTATTAAACTAGCCTTTAAATAAACCCTAAATTATAGTATTTTTATATGGTAAATAAATAAACCGAATCTCGCATGTAGAAAGCAATATGAATAAGTTTACTACTTTCACGGCGGTTAGAAAGAATAGGAACAAACTACTATTTTCCTCACATACGTACAAAATAACGAAAAAATTTTAACTGCGAATCCGACTCTGACTACTACATAATGAACAAACTATTATCTATCAATATTTACTATTATGTCAATGCCGTGTATTGTATATTATATCCAAGAAGACTCGACGTTTTATTTTGCCTTGCTGTACTATCTTGCCCGGACTTTCCTTACACCAGTTACTCACAGCAGTTATCATAAGCTCACAGCGTACACTCCAAGTATTCCAGCCCCACCTCTTTCCCGAGCAAAATTAAAAAGCCAAGAATATTTCTCCGTCGTCGAAAGGCCGTGCGTACAAGCTCCTTAGCTCGTCGCACTCTAACACCATTTTAAAGAGCGCCGCGCCAGGCCGAATGGTAATACCGCACGGGCAGAGAGAAAGAGAGCTTCGAGCAAGTCGATATGCAGCGCTCGTCTTGGCGGAGGCACGTCGTTAATACGTCTCTACCCGGCGTCGCTATTCGAATTCGTCGTAAATCAACGTAATAACGGCAGCGCGAGAAAAAGCCGGGAATGAAAAAAATGAGTCGCGCGCGCGCACGCGCAGACGCAGGAGCGTCATTTGCAACGACCTTGGAATTGAGATCTCATTTCAATTTAATTTACGGCCCTCTCATGATTTCTTTCCTTGGACTCTTCTCCCTCGCGCGATTTCTGCCGTCGGCGGACTTATTACGGCTGTGTACAACCCAGCTGGGATAATACAGACGGTAAAGAATGCAGCTGCGATTGATTTTACATTTTCTTGCGCTGGGCAAAGAGTAGTGTCTGGGAGAGACTGCTGCTTGTTGGAGGAGGAAAAATTTCTGCCGACTATTTCTCCCGGGTGTTCGACCGGAAAAATGCAGGGTTCAATGTAGCGTTATATTTTCTAGTATTGGAGTAGGCGTATTATGCGTGGTTTTGAGACGTTTACTTATACTGTTTAGGTACGTCTGCGTAAATAATGGTAATAGTTAATTTAAAACCATATGGTTGGAAACAGATTTAGTTTTATTCATATATTTTATCCGTTTCTGTTGATCAGTACATTTTATATTTTTATATATCAGGAATTAGAAAACGGTATCTGCGCATATTAAGTAGAATTAGCCAGTTCCGATCAGACTGGAGTTAAACTTACGGAATTTTTGCGTAATAAAAAGTTTTAATTGTTTAGTTTAAATAAATAATATAAGACCCATACTTGATAACATATTCTAAATATATATTTCTATTTACAGTATAATCAAATAATCAACAGAACAAAGAAAATGTTCGCACTCGATCATCTTTTATTCAGAAACAATGCAGGTAATAAAGATAATGATAATCAAGCTACGCGATTCTCTTGCATTAGGTCGTTGTAATATTTCTCGGTGCTGCATTAATAATATTAACGTATAATCCTAAAATTTTATTACATTATTTAAACACGACGTGTTCATAAACTTATCTCCCTCTCTCTCATAATTTTTCATTTCGCGTACACATTTTCTGCGTGTCCGTGGATGCATAGCGTGTATAACCCAATAAAAACTAGCGTCGCGCGTCCGAGCGGCGCCGCTGCGTGTTTTAACGCTCGCTTATTTGCATTTCGCGAATATCCTAGCTTCATCCGGCAAGTAGTAGTCCGCTCTTCGTGAGAGAAAAGGGAGGACGAAGGATAAGAACGGCTTAATCCAAATGCCATTAGAAAATAAGGAAGCGCGAACGAGGCGCCGAGAGATAAAAGTACGCTAGGATAAGAAAGAGAAATTAAAGAGAGCAAAAAGAGTAATATCGGTCAGCGGAAAAAGAAAGCGTGATGGAAATAGAAACGGTTAATAAAAGTGACAAAATGGGATGAAAAAGTAGAGAGATTTAAAGTGAGGGGAGATAAGAGGCTTAGTTGGTTTTATTCTAGTGTTTATTTCTTCATTGTTACTTGTTATATCATGTTTTTAACTTAATAGTTTACTAATTTAAATTATGTTTTTTTTAATGAATTATGAATAAATTAATTGTAAAAACTAAATATTAAGAAAAATCCTACAAGGAAGTTATATCGGGAGAATGGCAAAAGTACTCTATTAAATTGAAACTCTAAAATTTTACTTTGAAAAAATAATAATAATAATAATAAAATGTGCTACTGAAACAGTTTAGAATGTAATAAGGTACTCTTTCTTTAAAAAGTTATCTTCTCATCTCTCGAGAAAGCCAAGAGCATAAAGCTGAATAAAATGAAAGATATAGTATATGTATTTACATAGTATATGAGCCGTCTAACTTAAGCCTGACCTTTACTACTTATAAATTTACTCAAGCCATTATTCTTTATTTCTCAAACTCCTTATCTAACAATAAGAGACAATGGGGTTAAAGCGAATGGACAGCTGAGTATCCATCTGTGATATATAGAGCGCAGTATGTTTAAACTTTTATTTTTCAGCAAATCTAATACAAGACCATAACTTTGACTGATTTATTTTTAAGACAGTATAGATATTTTCTTATAACTTAATTTTTATATCTTACCATTATTTATACTTGAGTTTTGTCAGCTGTATCTTGTTTGACTAATAGTAGCTTTATGGAAATTTTTTAAACTCTTGAATTCTATTTAAAAGAAAAATTATATTTTAATTGTGTAAATCTTTTGATTTTAGTTGTGATAAAAGCCGAATTTATTTTGTATTTAAATGTGCAATGATAAAACTATTTAGTTTCTAAGCTATTAAAGTTTCTCAATACTTAAATGATCTTTTACAATGTTGAAATATCAAAACTTTTCAATACCAACACTAAATGTTTCAATTTGTAAGCTAAATTTGAAATCAACAGCAGAATACCGCTTAATTGAGTTTAAAAGCGGCAGCAACAGTGCGGTAAGATACCGATAAGCGCGGGCCACACTACAAGAAGAGAAAGCGGAAGGAAAGAGCAAGAGAGAGAAAGGAAAGCGGGGAGAGAGAGAGGACGATTTATCGAGCGTACTCGGGTGAGCCATAACTTTCGTAGGCTCGAAAGTATACGATCTTGCGCTCGCTCGCGCCCTTAGGAGACGACGCACGTTTCCGGGGAAAATATTTCTTGCGGCCGTTCGCCGTTATATACGAACGAAGAGAGAGCCGTATTCTCCTTTATAGGGGCTAGAGAGTAGAGGCAACCCTTTGCAAAAGCGTGCGCGCGCGCGCGCGCCTGTTTAGAGAGCAGCGTCACAGCCCGCCGTGTCTTTCTCTCCCTTGGCTCGAGATGAAACCTTTACGCGCGCAGTGTAACGTATGCCTTTGCTCAGCGCGAGCCGGCTCCACATCCGCTTTTATATGTGTACGCGTACCTGTATGTGTGTACGTAAGGAGCAGTACAAGCTGTTGCTGCAAGGCGGATGGGAATCGAAATTTCGACGCGCGTATACAAGGAGCCGAGCCAAGCGTGTATAAAGAAAGAGAACGGCAGAGCAGAGGGCAGAAGTCGAGATAAATATGAGGGTGACTTTTTGTTGGGGGGCAGGCGCGCCGCGTAAGTACGCTAGTTGGGTGCGCTGCGTCGATAAGGTCTGGATATTGCCTGGAAAATTGAAACCGTTTTAAAAATTTATAAATACTTAGCCCTCGAGCCCTTCGAGCTACGCCCTCTTGCTGTTTAATAAGTTCACAAATTTTTGTTCTTGATATAATATATTGCATATTTTTGTTACCGAAGCTACTGCCTGATATGTCTTCTCTTCTTTTTTTTTCTATGACTTATTTTTACTTCGAAAACTTTAAAAACAAAATGAAAATATTATGTAATATGCTCTTAGCAAATATTATTCATTATCTGTTTCAAGTTTAATTATCGTATAAAAAAGTAGCCCAAAATCCGCAAGAAAGTTTGAAAAATCAATTTAACTTAGGTCGAGCGCTAAAAATTTCAGCTCGCTCCGGCGGACAAAGTTTGAAGTTGCCCTGCATACTGCAACAGCGACTCTCGCGCGATCTCGTAATTTGTCTTTGCAGCGCGGCAAATTACAGGCGCTTTGAATATACACAAAGGTACCATCATCAGACTGCCAGGCCCTCAACTTCAAAGTTCTGGCAACATACGG
This sequence comes from Eupelmus kiefferi, assembly GCA_030522745.1. Taxonomy (NCBI): domain Eukaryota; kingdom Metazoa; phylum Arthropoda; class Insecta; order Hymenoptera; family Eupelmidae; genus Eupelmus; species Eupelmus kiefferi. The sequence goes on along the minus strand of JAPYZB010002034.1, from coordinate 4,070 downwards.
CGAACGCGAAAGCGGGCATCACTCAAATTTGAGCGTCGCACGTCGCTCATTCTGTTTACCGGCGCTCGCGCGGCGTTCGATCTATAAACTCTTCATTAAACCTTAACCAAGGAGAGAGAGAGAGAGAGAGAGAGAGAGAGGGCGCGCAGCTATATAGAATTACGCGCGTCACTCACTCGCAGCTTGCTCGACAGCAGCAGCTTCGCGCTTGTATTCGTAGCTCGCGCGCGTATTTACACGTTTGCGCCGTACATAGATATGTATTAAACAGGCATCTCGCGCGCTCGGGCATATCCGTGCCTGGAATATCCATAATCCGCTCAGTCGCGGAGGCACGACTTCGATATCCTCCGATACCCAAGGATATGCCGCGCGTCTTCGCTCCTCTATATAGCTCTATGCGCGCGACAGCGCATTTCCAAAGGGCTCGGTTCCCTCCCTTCGCGCGAACGACGAGGCGCCCGCGCTGAAGACAGCGCGCGGCCCGACGTTACTTCACTGCTATAGGGAGGTGGAGGTGCGTTCTTGCCATTTACATGGATGAACGGCGCGCGCACTACGGCGACGCGACAACGAACGCCTTCACATTCTCTCTCGTCGCTCTTTGCGTGCATATAAAGCGCGCGAACCAGCTTGTGTGGGGGGCTGCGCGTGCGTGTGAATATATATGGGCTTTCCGGCATCGAATTGCTGAGTCGGAATTTTGAAAGCGTTGTAAAATTTTTGCAGTCGTTCTTTGGACGATCGCAATGTTTACAATTTTTTTATTGAGAAAATTTCTTTTTATCAGGTTGAATATGGACTTAAAATTATTCCTTTACAGAGCCTTAACTTTTTTAAAGTTTAATTTAAATTTTCGTTCCTTTTATAATATATGCTTTGACTTTTGCTTATTTTCAAATTACATATCAACTTCTAAGATTAAGTTTTCCACACACACTCAAATTTTCGATCAACAAGTTGGAAATGGAAAAACCACCGCGCACACGCACTCCAGCATTATTTATATTCGAAGACGCGAGCCGAAAAAAAAGAGAGCAGCGAAAGATTCGTTTAGACGTTAGCCCGTGAAGTCTTATGCCTCGGCAAAGACGCAGTATAAAAAGCGGAAGACGAGGAGAGGTGGGGCAAAGTGGAAATTCTCGCTATTCCGAATGCAAGCGCGCGATTTCTGCGCTGTAGTCCCGCGAGATCCGCAGAGGCACTGCTGCAGTCGGAGGACACGCGTCGCTACCATTAATCTTGATTCCACGGACCAATGGAGAACACGTGTCGCGCGCGAGCGCTCTTTCTTCCTTGCCGCTGCTGCGTATCGCAGAGATACCTTAGACCGAGAGAGGAGGCCTGGTTTTTCGATCTGTCGCGTCGTTGGCAAATGGAAATCGCGAGCAAGGTTTCATTTCAAGATTGACTCTGGCGCGCGCAAACTTCAGCGTTCGGTGTCAAGGTAAGAGGATTTTCCGCGCCATAGATTGAACGGGAAACGCAAATAAAGCGTTGAATTATGCGAGCCGGGGAGGGAAAGCTCCTCTGCGTTTTCTTTGATGCATAGGACGCGCGAAACGATTTGTATCTATTATGCGCTGCTGAGAGGACTCGATGCTTCGAAATTGATAAGGCTTAAAGCTTGCATGCTTACGCGAGCTTTGACTTTTTTCGGAATCAATTTTACTTTCAGATAATCGGTAATTTTTCAGACTTCTTTGTAGATTTATTTGTGAGTTTAAACATTGTGAGTTTAAACAAATAAAAATTACAAATGCAAATACGAGAGGAAAAAATGATTTTTTTTCTTTTTTCGAAAGATAAATTTTTTGTATTTGCTTAAGAGTAATCCAAAGCATCGGTTTTAAATGCGTAAAAAATGGAATAAATAAAAGTTTCAAGTTTTAGTTCGGACAGTAAAGCAATACAGAACGTAGATTTCGATAAAATTTTAAAATAACATTTTGAAAACACAGAATTCATCAAAACGCAGGTACAATATTTTGATTGCGAATGTTTCACCGAACAAAGCTGGAAATGTTCTCAGAGTTTAACTTTAATTTGAAAATAGTTGCAAAAGTATGCGATGGCATACTCCAAACATAGTTTGACAGAAACTACTAGAACTACGTTTACATGAATCGTATTTGGATACTCATTTAGCCGCATAACACATTCTGTATGTACTTTAATATCTGGAAATTATTAAAGCATTAGCTGATAATCACAATTAAATTGTTCCTAACATTCAAGAAAGGTTTTCATTTTTTAATAGCCAAACATAAAAATTATCTCACTGATTATTAGTAACAGTATCAGTATGTCTCAACTTATATCTACATAAAACTTAAGTGCAACTTCGCATTCTTCCAAATTTCTTGCAATGACAATGAAAAAAATCATTCTTAAATCAATCACGGAATCCATAGCCCAAGCATTCAGTGACAACGAGCATCTATTCATCACCTAGTGACTCTCGCTCGCATATCTCACAAGGTGTTCATCGTTCATCGTCTCGGCATCGATAAAACGCGAAGCTCCCACCCGGAGCGTTAATTGAATAGAGAGAGAGTCGACGCACGCTGCCTTATCTCTTCAGACGCGCCGTCGTCGATCCGAGCCGCGCGGTGTACACTGCGCTTCTCTTATCTCTCGGATTTTTCGGTCTACCGTAGAAAGAGATTCTTGGCGATGTTGAGGCGGGAGAGGAAAGACCGAGCTCGCGTCCTTACTCGCGCGGGCGCTCGCGCGCAAGAGAGAGAGAGAGAGAAAGAGGGAAGAGCAGCGGCCCCGTACTCGTAAAGTAGCGAGGAACTAGCTGCGTCGCCGGAGATAACCCCACTTTATATGCACGTGGCGCGGAATCTGCCTCCATCTTTCCGCGTCGGCGGTATTACGTGTCAGGCTTTGCAGACGAGCCACGCGAGAAGCTCCCCCTTACCTTATACGTCTTCTGTGCGCAGCACTCCCTCTTTCCTCTCTTCTTGGCTGCTGCGTGGTTATGTATATATATACAAGATTGAAGAGAAAGAGGGAACAATGAGTAGTTGTTGATGTTGGTGCGGTTTATAACTGCTCTTATACTTAGAGTTGCCGATTGTATAAATAAGGAAATTGCGCGTCACCAACTATAGGAGTATGATTTTTCAGCAAATACTATCGCGAGAAAAAATATTCTTTTATAAAAGAGAAAAAAAATTTCTCCTATTGACTTCTATACGAACTTTACAGTATAAAAATCTTAGTTAGGGCAAAAAAGTTTGTCAAAATCAAGATATAATAGTATATTATGTACCAAGGGCGCAAAGTGAGCTTTTTTAGACCGAGTGTGAAATTTGCAGTACGAGTCAAGGCGAGCAAGCACGAGCCGAAGGCGAATGCGTTTGCGAGCCGAAGACGAGTACTGTAAACACTCAAGGTCAAAAAAGCTCACTAGCCCTTGGTGCATACCATGTTTTTTTGTAATTCATGTATTGATTTTTGTGTTTTTTGTTACCTACAATAAGGAGCTGAAGTGATCATTTTTAGACACGACAACCACTATCCTATTAGATTTTTGTTTGTATTTTTATAATGTATGAGTAAATATCTAAATTGCCGTGTTCAGAGTAGCGGGCGCTAAAGACTTTAGCGCCCGATCCGGCGTTTTTAGCGCCCGCAGGTCTATAAATGGTCACTTTTGCCTCTTATTTTAGGTATTACAAAGCGCGAAAATCGTGCTTGTGTTAGTAAAAAAAAAAAATTATTTCATCAGTTTTACCTCAAAAATAAATTATGATATTTTTATCAATATTCTGTATTTAATTTAACTATAATATACTTTAATTTATATTTTCATTAAATACCAATAGTGTTTTCGTTTTTAGTAGAAAATAATCAAATTTTATTGATACCTTTAGGTCATTTTGGATTCTACATTAATCTCGATAATTTTAAAGTCTTAATAGTTGTCGACAATTTTTCTACCGGGAGTTTATTGACGACACCTCCACGGTCCACAATATAGTTTAGCATGGATCTAATTATGGCAAAGCTGGTATAAATTAATTAATTTATATCTATAAATAATTAAAATCTAATTTTTC
>JAPYZB010002033.1:0-13679 GCA_030522745.1 Eupelmus kiefferi | reverse complement strand
CGCATCACTTCGATATTTTTCCTTTGACTTTTAGCGCAATCACCAAATAATAGAATAGAAAGTACCCTACTCTTTCATTCTTAATTTTTAATTAAGGTTTTCTTAGTGAATTGAGATTGCTTTATCACTTGAGAACGACTATTCCTTAAAAATTTAACTATAAAAAGTACATTTTTAATTTACATAAATTTTTCTAGTAGAAATTATATTACATGTTGATGATATTTGCAACATTTAAAGCTACTTCTAAAAACAGTTTATCAAAACATCCAAATGAGGATTTGCGTGTATTAAACTTAGTTATAGTGTTATACACTTTTTAAGGTATAAAAAAGCAAAAAATCTTACAAGATTTCAAAACACAATTTTTCACACAAATTATAAAAATAAAAAGTGTAAATTTCGTGTAAAAACATATCAAAGCTAGAAAATTGCATTGTTTGCATCGCTCACTTAAAATTAAATTTAGTCGCTTCACAAGAGATAAAACCACTCACTTATCACATAAAAATGCCAATAAATCAAATGAAAGTAGCAAAAAAATAAAACGTGAAAAGTGGTCGCATTATCGTGAGTAAGTGCATGCGTGTATGTGTGCATTCAGATGGAGAATCTCGGGGACATTTCTACTTGCCAAAACAAATACGTCTTGACGTGATTTCGCCAATTTAATGTTTTCCACCTCGCGCCCGTTCTATTAGTCTAACGCACAATATAGTCTATCACTCGCGCATACAAGCAGTCGCATCCACAGTTCGAAAAACCTAAGATGTTTAGATAAGAATATAACAGCGGTATAAAAAACTTCTCAACACTGAAAAATACAAATCTATCGTTTAAATGACTACAATTTTTGCTTTGTTATATTATTCTTTAAGCTTTAGTTATAATCTATCCTTTCTCTCTCAAATTTTCTGTACTTTGTCCATCGTATCTGCCATTTTATTTTTTCTTTTTCTTGGGTACACTTGAAATCGTGATTCACTATCTTCTCATTTTTCTCGCGTCTTTTTTCGTCCTTCCATGGATCATTATCATCTTGTCTTCAAATGATGTTCCAATTCTTTCATAGTATCTCTTTAAGAAAGTTTACGCGCGCTTTTTCGCATAGAAAACATGCCACTTTTGTATTTTCATTCGATTATTATCAATTGTTAGTTTCATCCTGGGGACCATAAAGAAAATACGCATGTATAAAAATATATACAAATATATCGAGCGTATATTCATATATAATCGTATAGAGCCCCGAAAAAAAGATAACAGTTTCGAGAAAAATATTTATATATAATTATATATTTATAAGCATATAATCGTATGTATATACCGTAATAGAAAACGGACCATTGATGAAACTTTCTTTTAACAGATTTTACCAGACAATAAGCAACTGTCCGAAAAGCAGCTTCATTTTAGTTATAGTCAGCTTTTTACTAAAGTAATCGTATGCTATAATATATAATAGTATATACTTTTTTCTCAAATTTACGTATAATTATATAACAATTATCATATGTATAAACAAATACAATTGCATACCGACGAAATTCGCATTTTATCTATATTAAATCATATATAATAATACGCACAATTATGGGTTGCTTTTCTCCTCAGATCGTAAAGTTATGCACGCAATGTTATCATCTGATCGTTTACAATATTCAAAACATTATGCTTTATTATACGTATTATAAAAGGAATAAAGAATTTGTACACTTAACACATTAATTTTTTTAAAGCCTATGAATTTTCTTTTTTCTTTTTACGCGCGAAAGAGGAGCATAATGTTTATTTTCTTCTCTTAGTAAATCCATTTTCTTTGATTTTTCCCGTTTATTTAACCTTTCATGTATCAACTTCTCTTTGAAGAATCTTTGCCATTATTTTTTTTAGCGTTGAAGCTCGTGAATTTTTTTAGACTTGTTTGTAGATTTCGGCTGATCTCTTTTAACTTTAACGTCCTCTTTTTTGACTATTTATCTAAATTCCTTCTGATATGTTCGAAATTCCGTCGCTTATTGTTCATTTCATGTTTCTTTGCGAAAGATTTTCGAGAGTAGTTGTATATCGAACAGCTTTTTCGAAAGGACGAAAACACGCGAGAGAAATTGTAGTTATTAACACTTTTATATATCTAGACTTGAAACCTATGAGTACTCATGCACTCATATCTTTCTTCGACAAAATTCAATAAAAGTATTAAGATTTCGGTACTTAAAATAGCGCTTCTTTAACGTGAAAAAGCACAGAATTTTCGCACGATTGGACGAATAAAAGTTGTTCTTCTTTCATATTTCTTGCGATTTTTGTGCGGACTATGATTACTTTTGAAAAGTTTGTCTTTACTTTTAGAATCTGCGAAGAAACGCACAAAATATATACATAAGTATGTATATTTAATTGAAATAACAGAGCGATATTATTTTATTGATATTAGGATAAGTAATTTCTGTTGGGAACCATACTTAAAACTAATACATTCATATAGAATATTTTAGAAAAATATGTTTTTAAAAGTATTTGACAAACAAATTCAAAAGTAATACAGTGACGGGTCAGAAATTCTAGCATTATTTTTCAATTCAAGCGTCTGAACGTGTGTGTAATTGCGTCTATCTGTTATGTAATTGTGTTCTCAAAAAAAGAAAAACTAGATGCAAGTGCATAATCGCGCATGTACATACATGCGTGTAGAGAGTAGAACGGATAGCAACTATTTCCTTATATTTTATCATTATTCGTTATTATTAGTATTTATTATTATTATCGACCGATCGTGTCGCGTCCGCATCAAAAAATTAGAAAAATTTTTCACCTATATTATATAGAAAAAGGTTTTTAATTGCCGGTCCATTGCCGGTTATTCAGGTAATGAAATAACGCTACTCTCTATATATATATATATATATATATATATATATATATATAATATGTATATAAATTATCGACTGATTTAGGAGAATTGGTACCTACGTAAACTTTTTTTTTTGCTACTATTATAATCGATCGATTATCGAAGTGCCTTACGCATTTTCTATACACATATATTATATATACATATTAGATATATATAATATACATGTACATATATGCATATTCATAATGTACACATACGTTTATACATTCAGAACTTTTAAACGTTGAATTACATCAGCTGTTTCTCGTGGAAATCGTGTACATAGCGTGTATATTCTTGTGTGGCGTTCAATCTTAAATTTTCGTTCTTTCGAGCGTTTATTAGTATATATTTGTTTTATTTAAATTTAAGAGAAGTAAAAATCAATTCAAAGAACAAAGAATGCGCGCAGAATCACGCCTACTCGTAAGAATTGCCTTTATATTTATACTTTACATATTATAATATGTATATTCATGTATTTTTTGTATTTATAAATTTGACTGCGTGCGGCGCGCGCGTTCGTCCCTTTTCTTTCTCTCTCTTTCTGCTTCATAATTTTCTCATTTAGTAGCGAAGAGATCGAGAATCTCGGCAAATTGCGTCCTTTAATGATTATTTGCACAACTTCTCTAATTATTTATTTTTTATTAAATTTTCTTCTTTTTAATAAGGCCCTAATGGCGCATCTCCACCTCTGCGCTCTTTCGCCTTTTTTTAAATTGCACTAACTAATGCTCGTTTAGTTTTTGTTTCAGATGTATTCTTCTATAAATTTCTTTTTGCTTATTCACAAAATTCTTAGATATTCGTACGAGCACAACGAAATATCTGTAATAAGCAATAGATTTATTATTGGTCGTTTTTTCTTATTTCTTCTTATACACTTTTTTGAAGTTGCGTCGTCTAACGAATGAGAGAAAATTTGCGAGTCTTCTATATTCTCGACACTCATTTTTCGCTGTTCCTCCATGTTCCATTTATTTTATTTTAATTAATTTATCATCATTTCAATTCAGCTAAGGTTTATTTTTATTTATTTTTCAATAATGTTCATATTTTCTTTCTGAATCTTCAAAGAGATCGATCGATCGGCCGACTTTCGCGCGATTCACCTAAATGCCACCTAAATCCTACGGCGGCAAGTTATATATACAAAAAGGAGACCAAAAAAATAAATATATATATATATATGTATGTATATTTATATATATATATAGATGTGGAGATTACTTTTTCTTCCTTTTTTTATTTCCTTCATCATTCTCTTTTTTCTTGTTATGAATTTGTTGGGTATCTTTCTTTTGTTATGTCCATCGAGTACGTTGTTTTAATTTTCACTAATTCGATTCTTTCCATCATCTTTGCGTATAGTAGCGCTTCAATTTTCGACGGCAAAATCAGCTTTTTCCACTTTTAATTGCGATTTCTCAACTACTTGTGATTCTTTCGCTCCGCCAATCGCTTTATCTACTTCCATCTTCTTCTCTCGCGTTCGACTCTTCTTCTCTAACTATTTTTTTGTTACATCACCTACTTGTTTTTATGTGTTTTGTTTCTTTCATTTTGCTTGTTTTATTAAAAAAAAATAAAGTATCATAATAAATTCGAAAAATCGATATAAAAATAAAAAAACTGTCTCACCGCCGAGACTGTCTATTCTTAAAAATATTCGGATTACAATTATGTACGATTATTCTGTTTATTTTTCCGTCGAGAAAATTCATTCAAACGCTCGTTACTTGCTTTGTTTATTATTAGTAATTATTAAGAATATTATCATTATTTATCATTATTATTCTGCGTGTTATTGTGTAGGTACTTTATATACTTTTAAATACTCAAGTGTGTTTTTGCGTATGTCTCTGTAACTTTATAAGTGTTTGGTGTGTGTGCATTTAGATTAAAAACGTCGAGTCGCGGGAAGATACGCGAAACTATCTCTTCTCACATTTGGTTTTTCTTCCTGTAAATTAGTAATATATATTTATATTTATATGATTTTCTCCATATACCATTAATATATTGTTTGCTTTATTAAGCATATATTAACAATATACTTGTTTTCAATTACATAAATATAAATATTTTATAGATATTACTAATCTGTCCTTTCTATTAAACGCATCTGGGCGTCTACGATATACACAATTACATACATCATGGAAAAAACAAAAAGACATTTCATCGTCGTCGCTCTCCGTTGATTTGCGCTTACATTTGCATCGTGAGCTACGCCGCGGTATAACATTCCAGTTTTTTCTCTATTCTTTCTTATTTTTTTTATACACACAACATCTCGATACTTCTCTCAATTTGAACTACACGATTGCATTAATTTGTATACTTATTAACTGCTTTTTTCGTTTGATTATATACACCGAGATAAGAAATCGTGAAGTGTGTGTTATTTAAGTGTTTGTTATGATAAGGGAGCAAAAAGACTACTTTCCTTTCTTTCCCTACAAGAAAAAGAAGAAAAAATATCGAGCGCTGCCGGCGCGCAGGCAGATATAGCAAATTGTTTGGGGGATTTCGATTCTTTCCTTTTTTCCTAGATTTATTTACACGAGGAGGGGTGAGCTACTCATCGCACTTTTCCGATTCTCTCTTTCTCTCTCAATCTTTGCTAATTTAAGGGTTAGCTTACGTTTCTTTCTCTTTCCATCGAATGTTATGCAAAAATTATGCTGATTCGGTCGTTTGGTGGCTTTTCGACTTTCCGAAGCTTCAATTTATCAATTCAGAACAGTGTAAAAATACGGATTGACAAGGCCAGAAGAATTATTGCGATATTGCGTTACTTGTTGTATAACCTTTGAATCTTATAAATTTATATTGATGTGTGTTATATTAAGGTTATTCTATGATTTTATGATTTTAAGAGTTCATACAATTCATCTATGGATATATTTATGTAAATCTTGATATTTTTATTTAGAATATATGAAACACTAGTTTTAAATTACTCCAAGATGATATTTTAAATCTATACAAGTTCACTTAATAAAAATTTAACGTAATAGAAAATTTAAAATTATTTTTGTAAAATATATTAATTAAAATTAATAAAAATTTTAGATATTTATGTTAGATAAATGTATAGAAAATATTTAACAACATAAATTTAAATAAAGTATAAAATATTAGATCAAGCAATGACTAGAAATTTTTAAAACCATTATAATCTGCGCATATTTGTATAAACGTTTAATTAAATTTCACAAAATAAAAAACATTGTAATTCGCTTTATAATTTCAATATAAAACTTTAAATCATTTATTTAATTATTGAATTTCATGAATAATAATAATAATAATGTACAATAGAAACAACATTCAATTATAAATAAATATCGCTCGTACAACTTTAAGAAAAGTATAAGACTTCAATATAAATCAGAAGATTACAAAACAAGCAAATCAATTCATTTCATATTATATTCGCGCGCCGATTTTATAGGCACAAGATTTTTCATCTCATAACGAAGAGTGAGTTTTCTTATTGTCTTTTCGTGTACGCGTGTGCTTGCGCGCGAAAATCGAATATATTTTAATCTTTAGAATAAACGCTTACATTTCATAGTTTTTACGGTATACAAAAGAAAGCCTCAAAAAATCGAATTCCACCATAGTTAAAAAAAGAAAACGAAATTCATGTTCAGGTACATCACAAGTCGACTCGCCGCCGAAAGCGCAACACAAAATACATTTTCAAAACTTTGTTAAGATTTCACATGCTCGTTACGTGTCTTCAGCAAAAAAGTAGGTAAAAATCGCTCGAATAAACTAGAGATATAAAGGCAGTTCACACGGTTTCGTCGGCGAGGTTCATATGCGAAATCGCGAGGCAGTGACACGCCTGAACTTCCTGAACGAACCAGCAAAAAGCAAAAAAAAAAAGAAGAGAACGGGTAACGAAGGGCTTACATATAATAATTATCTATGTATATCGGGAGTGACGAAAAACAAACGAGCGTACGTAATAGTTGTAGATACAATTCGAGAGATGGATCGAACGTCATAGTGGCGGCTCTTCGCGTCACGCACAATTATCCTCCCCTTAATCGATATATATATATATAATATAGAACACGCACGCGTTGCATTACAATTAATAACGATATTTATCTACGGATAAGTAGTGTGTGTATCTTTGTGGTTTAAAGGGGGATTTTTGCGTTTGTGTGTACGGTTGTATGTGTATGTCTATTCTGTTGTTGCTTGTTATCAATTACTTTTTTTTACTTAAAACGTAGTTAATGAAGAATCCTTAGGTGCTATTAGAGAAACTGTGTGATACAGAGAAAAATGTTGGCTCATATTTTTTTTTTCTAAACAACACACACACACAGGCGGTAGTAGAAGCGTGGATTTTTTTTTTTTTCCTATACTCGGATATTACGCGTTCGTGTCGTCGTCATATACTTCCAACGCTCATCGGAACAAGAAAAAACGACTCGCTAACGCAGGTCGGTTAATCATCTCGCCACAAGATCTCCCGTCTTCTTATCATCGAAAAAACGCAGGGCAACAAACAAAGCGCACACAGCACGCTGGTCGCGGGTGTGCGAGAGAGATGTTACGTTTATATGCGTGTGCGTGCGCGCGCGCGCGTGTGTGAATGTGTGTACTGCGGGTGTACGTAGCAATTAGTGGAGTAGTAGAATTAGGAATAAAAATTTTCTTTTTTCGTTAGCAATTGTAGAAGTTCTCTTCTATCTTGGGGTTCTCTCTTCTCTGGTTGGGCTCCCATATGTGGTTGACAGGACGCCGGTGGCGCGCCTGCGTGGGTATAGCGCAGCTAGCTAGCGTGCGCGAGCGCGCGCACACGAGCGCAGTGCGCGGGGGCGACGAGAGCAGCTCAGGGACGACGGCGACGCTGGTGATGCGACGATGGCTGCGACTGGTGCAGCGACTGCGGCTGGGGTTAACACCAACGGAAGGGCACGGCGCGCGGCCGGTCCGCGCCCTCCTTCACCAGCGGCTTGTGGAACTCGCGTCCTGGCCGCGAGTGGATCGTCGCCCAGCAGTGCTCGCAGTAGTACTAGGATATAACAACTTTCTATTAGTTTCAACTTTTCACAATACAGATTTTTTTTTATTTTTTATAAGATATTCATGTCAATCCAAGACGATTTGGAAAATGGAGATATTAACTGCAAAAAACGGCGCAGAGGAATTGCGCAAGAGGCGCGAGTATATGCGTACCTGCAGACAAGTGACGTTGGCGCAGAAGAAGGGAGCGAATTTGCCGCCGCAGCGCTGGCCCTGGCACTCGTCGCACATTTGATCGTCTAGAACGTACGGCTTGACCTCGACCTGAAAATTATCAGATATCACATTAGCGCACTACTAATACACATACTCAAACGTTTAATTATAAACCTTCCAACACGTAACAATACACGTCCACAAAAATAAAAAAAAAAACTCACCCTCTTGTCGATATCGCTGTGCTGGAGCTGGACGAATCTCGCCGATATCGCGGCAATGTAGCTCTGCTGATTGCTAAAAGCGACCCTGCCGGCGCCCTTAGGATATTTAAGCTCCGGGTCAGTGTCTATGCCCGCGTAGCAGACGCCTCCGTAGAGCCGGTCCATGATCATAGCGAGCTCGACTGCCTTAAGGGGTCGCGGCACGCCGCCGACGAAGACGGTCTTGCGAGGATCCAGGGGCATCGAGGCGTCGAGCACGAAGTCCGCGTCGCTCAGGCGCCAGGGCCGAATCTGGACGGGCTTGTCCTTGATGGTGGGTGACGAGACGCAGAGGTACAGCTTGTCGTCGTCCTGGATGCAGGCGTCGATCAGCTGTTGCACCGAGCCCTCGTCCTAGAGTGGATGGTTAGATGGGTTTTAGTGGGGTTTTTTGTTTTTTTCGGGGGGTTTGGTTTAGGTTGTTACCTGGAAAAGTAGGAAAGCGTATCCCTTGGGTGGAAAGTACGATTTGCTTTCAGCTTTGTGTGGCCAGTCGACGACCAGCGGGCCGAAGCGCCGGAAACTCGCTGTGATCTCATCTGTTTGGACCAAAGATTATTTAGAACGTTTGATTTTCAAATTCAACCATTATTTATAACGTCTAAAAATTAAACATCTAAGCAACATTAAACTTTAATTCATCAAAAAAATTTTCAAACTACACTTCTCACGCCTCATAAAATCCAAACTCTACAAAAATCAAAACTCAAAAAAAAGCCATCCTCCTACTCACCCTCGTCGATGTCGGGCGGCAGGCCGCCAACGAAGACCTTCCTCGAGAATCGCTCGCCTGTCTCGCTGCCCTGGCTGTGGGGACTGCTGCGGCTCGGCGATGAGAGCGGCGCCGTCTGCGGAGCATTCATCACGCCCCCGCCGACGCCGACGCCGACGCCCACGCCGACACCCACGCCGACGCCCACGCCGTCGAGCTGGCCCGCCGAGTTCGGCTCCTCGAGGAGGTTGCTGCCGGTCTCGTCGAGGCTCGGGAAGAACGGGGATTTGCCTGTGGATTGAGAAAGTTTATGTGACGGGTTAGTTAAGTGTGTCAGTTGGGGGTGTTTTTTTTTATGGTTATATTGAAAATGAAATAGATAATATAAAATGGAGTATATAAGTACGTTGGGGTTATTGATTTTATTGATGGGGAAGATGGTTTGAGGTTGTTTTGCATTTTTATTTTAATTTCCGACATTTTTCTTGGATTTGAGCAGCGAGGCTGCATTTCTCCAAATTCGGGGTATAGATTGAAAACAGGAGGCTAGTCTTTTTAAGGGGACTCTGATGCGCAACGTATAAATGAAAAATATTTCATAAAGTTTGGGAGCTTCTCTGCTTTTATAGCAGGATAAATGTCGCAATATTTAAACTGCTTGTTGCAATAATTAATATTGCTCAATGATTAAATCAAACTTAAACAAAAATTTTTCCAAGTACAAATACTTCATAATAATTATTCATAAACCCAATTATTTACAAAACCAATATCATCAACTTAAAAAAAAAAATTAATTAAAAGCAAATATTTACAAACTACCGCCCACATTAAAAAAATCCAAGGTTTAAAAAACCATCTCCATCCCGGAAAACAATCGAGCTTTAAATCGTCGCCAGCGCAACCCGGCAAACGTCAGGCCCCCTCAAAACCCCAAACTCAAACCCGGAGCAAATAACTCACCGAATCGGCGCCTCGCGGGGAACCTGGCCCTCCTCACAGTCGCCATCATCAACTAGCTCACGAACCCAAATCTCTCTCACGGTCAAATCACTATCCTCGCTCTCTCTGCTCCAAAACGGAGCTTGACGCAAGCTGCAGGCCGGCAGGAAGGATAGAGAGCAGCGGGAGATGCGCACGGCTCGAGGCGAGACGGAAAAATGCGACTGTCGTTGAACCCCCGTCGTCTACGAGCGCGCGCGCGTCGGATGTTTTTATGCGGAAGTCCGGGCGCGCTCGGGCGGACTTTCGCGAATTTGAATTTCGCGGGACTGCACCGAGTGAGAGAGCGGAGAGCAGTTGCAGCGCGGGGGCTGTGGGAGGGGGGAGTAGGGTCAGTGACTTAGATTGTTGGGACGGGTGGGGGTTGAGCGCAGGGCGCTTTTAATTTGGAGCAGCGGCAGGAGCTTTGCTAGGAAGTGAGCGTTTTGGGTGTTTAGAGGATGGCTCGTTGGGTTTGATGTGTGGGTTGGGTTGGCTGTTGGATGTGAAGGAAGCGTTTTTTGAGGAGCGAGTGGGTTTTAATGGTTTTGAAGATTGGGTGCGTTTGTGCGCGGCGGTATTTTAATTAGTTGTTTTCTTTGCGTTGCGAATGTCTTTTGGAATTGGATGTTTTGAAGACGGGCTTTTAGCGCGGAAGTTAATGCGGCAACTTTCACCGCACAATAAATGATTTTCCGCGCATGAAAAGTAGGCTTTTGACGCAGATTAGCAGTTAAGATAAATCTGCGATTTGGAAATTATTAATTTAATGGGAAAAATATGAAATAAATAAGAGGCGTAATAAAATATTTATCTTTGAATGCATCTAAATAACCGATATGAGTTTTACCGTTTAAGCTAAAACTTCGCACAGAAGTGCTTACCGCTGTATTGCTTATTGATTTTTAGTAAATAATTTCTCAGCGATAAATATTTGATATCTTTCCACTGAATTCTAATGTTATTTTATTTATACATTAATATTGTATTCATTTTTGTATTGTTTAAAACTTTAGTCCTTCCATAAAACTTGTATTTTCAAAATATTTCGACTATTATTGACTATATAATAAAAAATAGAACTATTCTATCAGCGACGCGGCAATTAAAAAAATTAACTATTAATACAACAAATTATTAGTAGCGACAATTTGCAGACGTTACCACCTAAAATACTCCTTCCCCTCACAACTTCTCACAGATGCGCTCTAGTCTCATCGCATTCGCAGTTTTCCCGTCTCGCTCATTTAGCCGTCGATTTGCGTGACGATGGTCGTTAGACGAAACGCGATTAGGCCCAGACTACTTAGGAAGATCTCGGGTAAATTTTAAGCAAATTTTTAATCAGTCGGCTCAGTTCTGAGAGTATTCTCATGGAAAATTAGTCGCAGAAGAGCAGGTTATTTGCCTAAGTGGATGCTGAAGAGACTTGTTTTAAATTATTTTTATTCTAATTTTTGTGGAGTCCTTTTTTTAATTATAAATTAAGTGAATAGATAAAATTAAATTTATATACTGTTAGCTAAATGTATAATTTGAATATTAATATATACTAATCCATTTCACTTTAACGAGCGTTAATGTTAATACGATTTATTAATTTTATTTTTAATTTCTTTACAATTAATGATAATTATATTTCCATAAAGACAATACAATGGGAAATCCAATCAATGCCAGTCTAATAATTTTAATCTATAATATTAAACCAGCAGTGTAGTCTCAAACTAATATCGCAAAGCTCCAAAATGTTCGAAGCTTTCGCAGCTGTTCGTGCATTCATTAAAATCCTATATACATAAAGTCTTTATGTTTAGAAAATGATTTGCCTTTCATATAAAGGATTTAAAATATAGACCCGTTCCTTCATTTAAATTTACAAACTAATAAATTTTTTTATATAAATAATGACACCAAAACCATTAATCAGGTCAACTTTCTAAACTTGACTAAAAAAAGACGCCAAAAAAAAATTAGAACTTTCCGTAAACTCTGCGCGAAGAAACAGTGAATAGCAAAGAAGCTGTTTTACGCGAGTCCTAATATAGCGAACGAGTTACCGCAAGTACAGAAGAAGCGCTCGCTAGCATTTGGATCTCGATTCGTATACATAACCGCTATACGAGTCCTGACCCCCTATCTAATCTGCACGGGATCTTTTGCATCTGATTTGCAGGAACTTTTCGTGCTTTCGAATTTGGAAGCTTCTGGTTGCTTTCTATTTTACAGGGTTTTTTAGCGAAAATCAAAAGAATTTGTTTTAGATAAAAGAGTTATAAGAGCAGCTATATATACCCTAAGAAAAAATAATTAATTTTTGAATATAGACACCACGGCTAGTATTTCCAAAAAAATGCTTACTTTATCTAGACAGGAAAACCCGAATTGAACTGTACATCTCTAAACAAACTTCATCTAGCAAATCATCAAAGCACCTTTGAACAATCATCCCTCCTTAAACTATAACACCCTACCTTACGAACATCCTCATCTCTCCCGCTCGGGGTTTATACTCTCCCATAGATGAGGAAGAGCAGTGGGGGGAGCTGCGATTACGCAGGTATATAAGCTATCCAGCGAGCTAGCTCGCCGTATCGATTAAAGAGCCCCCGGGCGAGTGCAGCGGCAGTTCCGTGCTCGAGCATGCAGTTCGCTTGCCACCTCTTCCTACCTCTCTTTTGGATAAGAGAAGGGAAGGGGAAGACTAGTTTTATAAAAGAAATGTCATCCCCCGCTGCTAATTTTGAATTTGTGAATAGATTCTGCACGATTACTGGTTATAGGTGAAGATTGATTTACCGCGGCAATTACCCCAACTAAACTATCAATTATCCTACAAATTTCCTCGCCAACACTTGATAAATAGCCTTTAGAACAATTTTACAATTTCCAACATTCCAGCGCTGTTGCGTACAATGAAAACTACCAGCGCCGCATTCCCGCGCGCTCGCAACTTTCGTTTGCACGCAGAAATCCACTGCTCTCCCCTTTCGATGTGGTTTCTTATAGACGCTCGAAATACACCTTTTTTTCCTGGCTCTCGCGCACGCTCCTCCGTGAGGAGCTAGTTCAAAGTTTTCCAGTGCTTTGAACGCGGAGTAAAGCTGGTTTGAGAATCGAAGTTGTTTGTTTTAGAGCGAGCTCTCGCGATTTATTTATGCATTCCGAGAGCAATTCTCGCGATCTCGCGCCGAAAATTTTTATTTTCGCTTTGCAGCGAGGTAGTTGCGAATGCTGGTGGCTGTACTTTCTCCGGCGAGGACGGTTTTCGTTTTGGGTGTTTGATGATGAAATTTTCGGGTGAATCGAATTATGTAAGATATAAAGAACGAAAATGTACTTAATATTTAAAGAAAAAAATTAAAAAAAATATATCTAAGTGGATTCTGATTCGGATTTGGATAATTTACTGTGTATTGGCAAAATGAAGTTTTATTCTTTTACAAGTAATTGTTATTTTACTCTTTCCATATAGATAATGTATTCACATTAAAAAGAATATAAGTATATAAAATTGTTTGAAAAATTCATTATATGTATTTATTTGCTTATCAATTTCATCAAATAATAAAGTACAATATTATCTACTTATAATACTGTATAATAATCTGCA
>JAPYZB010002032.1:0-13221 GCA_030522745.1 Eupelmus kiefferi | reverse complement strand
ATGTTTTTTGCGCCCGCCGGTCTGAAAATGGGCACTTTTGGCTCTCATTTTAGGTAGCAAAAAGCGCGAAAATCGTGCCTGTGTGACAAAAAGTATATTATACAATTGTAGAGCGCGATTTTCGAGTGGGCTTCTGAGTGGAGCTGTACTAAATGTACCGAATAAAATTTTAATGCTATGTGCAGATCGAATCAATAAAAAGTAACAATATTTACCAGAAAGTTTCGTATTCATTTATTCTTACACGTTACAACACAGACTTGACATTAATACACACAGCTTCAGTCAAAATCACTCCAAAATTAAACATGAAGCTCGGCGTGCTCCACGAGCCAATCCTGATAGGCACCGATCTCAGTATACACCGCTGGCTTTTTGTCACTGGCGCATCCGATACCTCCAATAGCGATCCCAGCAAGTCGGCCTCCAACGACCAAAGGACCACCAGTGTCACCTTCACAGAAGCCAGTATCCGCGCAGATCTGACCCTTGCCCAAGCCTCCGGCAAACTTGAACGCCTCGTTGCACTCCTTCTTGTCGACGATCGGCACTCTGGCAGCCTTCAGCTGATCCGGTTCCGAACTTCCGGTGCTGCCCCAGCCGGTGATCACAGACTCGTTTCCAGCTGGTGTCTCTTCACGAAACTTAAAAAGCTCGATCGGCTGGCGAATGTCGTCAAACACGAAGTTCTGGGACACCCGCAACACCGCGATGTCGTAAAGCGGCAGTAACGTGGCGTTATAGGAAAACTTCTCGTGGCGCACTACCTTGTTAGCTTGGTAAACGGTGCCTGCTTTACCTTTGACCGAGGATCCCGCGCGGATGGTCAGATCCAAGGCTGTGCTGTTTTCTGGGACGCAGTGGGCGGCTGTGATGACGTAGCGCTCGGAGATGATGGATCCGCCGCAGACGTGGATGCCGAGGACTTCTACGGATACCTGGTAGGGGTAGGTGGAGATCAGGGCGTTCTCGCCGTCGAGGATGCGGGGTTTGAGGGACTGCGAGTCGGGCGTGTCGGCTGGAAATTATGAAAGTTTTTAGAGATTTTTTGAGGTGTTTAATTTGTTGCGTTGGCTGTATTTTTATGCTTGAGTTAAATGGCTCTGATTATTTTTAATAATTTTTAGTAAATAAGTAAATTAAATTTAGTAAATAAACATTTAAGAGACATAATTTATTCTGATGGAAAACTAAATGTTTTATTTCACTTTTTCAAGAAATGATGCAATCATTGAATTACAAGTATATGCGTTAAGTAGTAAACTGTAAATGTATTATCTCCATTACTGATAATAATACAATTTATCAGACAATTTTTCAAAATAGTAACATTTTTGTATAAAGAATAAATTTACTGGTTCACTTACAATTCACTGCGGCTACCAGAAAGACTAGGAAGAGGAAGCACAACATTTTCGTTGACACACCGCACTCGTACATTCACCAACTGATTACAAAGGCGTACTTATAAATTTGTCACAACTAATTTCACACGCGATTGTGGAAGTGATTCCGTCAACTAGTTATTGATACACACACAAATCGCATAAGCTCTTAAGCCTCAACAGCTGGCTGACGACACACGTTGTGAGGCACCCACGAGGCCGATGATCCCGTATCACGTGAAAGATGGGCAAAAGAGGGGGGAGAGAATTTGAGCAATTTATGTACAAGATGTGCTGATAAGTATAGATTGGCTCGAAAGTAAACATCGATTCACTCTCGCACCGCGCTCGTGCCGAATAAATCCGCCAAGTTTAAAATCTGACCTGAACACGTCAAACTTGCTAAGATAAGATACTCAAACAAAGCTTCAAATCTGAATTAAAGCGGCAATAAATCAAAAATAAAAAAAAAATAGTGGAACAAGATAAGTAAAACAAAAGCAAATCTATAAATTTCCGAATTCGTGGTGATTACTAATTTTACGAAATACGAAAATAGAATTTTATGAGGCAAATGAATAATATTAATTATTAGCTACTGAAAAATTGTGTAATGGACTGTAAGCTGCGCGAAAATTTATCAGATAATCAGAATTTACTTTAATGCTAATACTAGTTTTGGACGTGTTAATGCGTTCATTAACTCTATTTACAATGATAATGGAAAATTGATTTTTTAAAATTAATTTTATGATAAAAATCAAATAAACATTATTTACAATATTATTATCATTTTATACACAAATTCACTAATGAACTATTGTTTTATTAAGTTAATTAACAAATTAATTAAAATTAATTTAAAACTTATCTCTATTATTTTATCGACGTTTTGCCCATTTATTTAATCTTTAAAACGATAATCTTTATGGGGCTTCAATTTTCTACAAATATACGTCATAACTAAAAAATTAGTAATTTTTCAAAAATTTCAAATGTAAAAACTAATATATATTTTATAATAATTTTATGATAGTCTATAATACGTGCATTTTATAAAGTTTGAATGAATTATTTATTTGCATACCTATACTATGATAATTTTTAATAAATCACTTACTTATTTTTTATATATTTTAATCTTTTTAATTAAAAACAAAACGTACTGATCACTAAAAGCCTTCGAAAATGGAAAATTATTTAAATATTAAAGTAATAGCTTCAATATTCAAACAAGAAGCGTCTAGACCATTTAAACAGATTCGTCTGAAATTTTAGGATATGTTTTTAGTTACCAAATATTAAAAAACTGCTTTATAAGAGTTAATGCTTCGAAAAACTTGGATTATACAGATATTTTTAGAATTATTTAAAAAAAGAAATTGTATTTTAATTATTTAAAACATAATAATTTAGTTTATGCAAGTCCTTAATATATTTTAAATTTGAAAAAAATAAAATAAAAATAGGATAAAAATAAAAAAAAACAAGCGGTCATTTGCTTTTCTGGAATTAAAAAAGTTTATTTAATCTAAAACTACTTTGATGAAATTAAATTACATTTTATGGCTACCTTGCAGGGAAAAAGGAAAAGTAGCTTTTCCTTAGTTTCTAGCTATTTTAATTGTTTACATTTCTACCAGGATAAAATAATTTGAATCTAAACATTGTGAAAAAATACTATGAAATTATAAATATCAGCAGGTCCGAAAATAGGCTAAGGAATTTTTTGTTGTTTATTTTAAACTACCATAACTTTAAGGACAAAATAAATATTTTTTAATTCTAAAAAAGCAACTGATTTTTTTTAAAGATTTTCCGAATAGATTGTAGGTATATATGTCATAAAATTCTCTATTCGTGACTTCTGAATTCCTCTATAAGCTACAAAGCTAAATAAATAATTTTTAGAACATTCGTAAAAAACCCAATTATTTTTTCCGTAATTAGAAAATGGCAGCAATAACTCTTTCGTTTTTCTTGGTATCATGACACATTAATAAAATATTGCACTTTTCAAGTCTTTATGCTATCTTATTAATGAACTATACTCTAATTTTAAGTATATTTACATTCTTCATAATTTTTGAGTTCAAGAAATATTACATTTTCGGCTACATAAAAATGACAACTGAAATTAAATAATGTAATTTCTTTGACATACAAGATAGTTCATTATTCAAATAATTCATTAGATAATAGAAATAAAATATATACTTACTAAAAGCAATAATACTCTTTTTGATACTTTTCATCAACTACAAATAGTTGATAAAAATACTGTATACTTCTACTTTATAAGTAGCTTTATAGTTATATTTGTTTTAGTATAAGTTACTACAAAACATATTTGTTTTAGTATATAATCATAATTAATAATATTAAAGATATTTATTTTATATAGAATTATGGTTTCTTGCAATTTTTTAGTTAAGATTACTATAAACATTTCTCAGCGCTCTTCCCAACTTTTTTATTTTTCTTACTCTTATCCAATTATTCGTTTATCATCCTTTTTCTTTCCCCGCACGTCCCTGCCGCAAAACAATTTTTCCGACTCTATAAGTGTTTTCACGAACGATCCCACCCTCCCACGTAATAGACTCGCAGCATCAGACACGCAATGATTTACGCGATTAGGAAGCTCACTCGAGCGAGAAAAAGACAGAAAAACAAACAAAGCAGCTAGGAAAAAGCCGGTTAAAAGACCAAGAACCATAGGAATAAGAGGGAGCAGAAAACGAGTCGGAAATATCGCCTCCTTCGGTGAAAATCGTACATATACAGACAGATATGCAGCAGCAGCGAGCGGTCGTTGATCGCGGGCTTTTATAACGGCCTGAGCGCTATACGGGCAACAATGCCCGGCTGACCGGCCATTGTTTTCCGCCGATGACGATAGTCATGCTGTTACCACTTCGCGCTCCTCTTCCTCCCCAAGCCGCCTATGCCAGCCGTACCGAGAGCTATAGATATTATATACCAGGGCAGAGCGCGCGCGCGCGCGGCAACCCGATGAAAAATGCGTCCCGGCCATATCGAGTTCATCCTTGATTGCGAGCCTCTATCTCTCTCGCTCTCTGAGTTTTATAGAAACGTCCTTTCTGCTGACTCTATCCCTTTTATTACTTCCCGCTCTCTGTGCCGCGTGCAAATCGATCGAAAAATTTTTTAAATTACCGCCAGCTAGCGCAGGGGCGTGACGGGGCAGAGAAAGAGCGGATAGCCCAATTTGAAAGTTGAGCATTGTGTGCCGGCTATTTTTAGGCGCAGGATGAATGGGGGGACTGAGCGTACATAGTCGATATAAATAAATGCAAAAATAAAGGAGGCGGCTGGAGAGCTGGAATGATTTTTCGAAATTATTGACAATGGATCGGTTTTGTTGCTTTATAGTTTGCTCTTTTGTAATTTCTTGTTTATTCATTGCTGTGATTGTTCAAAGAAGTAGAAAACTTTATTTACGAATGTTTCGAAAATCTAATGATATCAATGTGCAGCTGTAATTGTTGAAATAAGTGACTTCATCCATTAAGTCTCTCGTTAATACTTTCACAATTCTTCAGAAAAGCGATGTTTACACAGCACGCTTATCCGCTCAAACATTGCAAAAGCACCAGCGCAAGCTCGCTTTCCAGCTTCTGCATTACCAAAGCCGACCTAAAAATCACCGAGCCCGCCAACAAAACCGTTAATCGCCTTACGCAAGCAAAAAAGCAACACAGCTCGCTATGAAAAGCCAAAGCCACCCCCATCATTAAAAGCTTCCCTCGTGAAAAAAGCAGCCGCCATTGACGGAGGTGCGAAATAATAAAGAACGAGCGTAGGAGTTGATTCGCAGCGGTGCACTCGCCTGCCTCCCGGCAATCGATGAATTTTATTATTCTCCGGTGTGCCGCTGCAGCTGCGCGCTCGGCAAAACTGGGTCAGGAGTTCGTCAAATGTCATATCGGGCCGCGCGGGAAAATCTTTTATTTACAGCTGCGGGACACACACTCGCGCTCTGATGTGCGGTTGTACACGAGTAATTGAACCGAGTCAGTCGATTTCTCGATCAAACTTGTTCCCCGGTCAAAAGAGCAAAGTCACGTGTATGTAAATCTGCGAGTGTGCGTTTCCCATCGATGATGGGTGCGTTATCGTCGAGCGACAAGGCAGAGCGCGGCGTGGACGATTTTGCGGGCGAATGTGGAGGACAGGATGGGGAGGGATGTTTTATGGGGGCTCCGGGTCAATGACGCTGCTTTATGACTGATGGATGGTGTAAGGAAGGTGATTTTCATGATATTTGTTACGTAGTATTGTGATATTTTTGACGTGTTTGAGTTGTAACTTTTATAATTGATAAGCGAATTTTTATTTTGAGGTTGGGAAATAGGGCAAGTATGGATTATTTAAGAGATTAAATTCAGAAAGAGTCGGATGAAACTGAATACTAATAGCTCGATCGATTCAAGTTATTCAATGTTTAAAATACTATACTACGCTTACTCGCTCGAGTTTTCTTTTTAGATCTGCAGTGCATCTTTTATTTGTGACCTGGGTCACGAGATAATGTAAATAATGCAATGTATGTGCTTGAAATATTACTTTGCTCTGATATTAATATTCTTTGCCGTTTTTAGTGTTTCAAATATGAAAGTCAATTTGGGAATGAAAAATTTATACTTGGCACATGATTTGTAAAAATTGAAAGGCAATAAATATTTGCATTCTTTACAAGAGTAAGATTTTGATGGTCTAAACAAAGATTGTAATTGGGAGAGTTTCATGGAACTACTGAAATAAATGTTGTGATATAATAGACTTAATTGCAATAATTTTTCAGTTTATATAAAAACTCTAAAAGTGAGTTATCAAAGTTTTTTGTAGAACAACTGATTATTTACAGATTACAATTTTTAAAACTATTTTAAACTTTTATTACAAGAAATATAAGAATGATAGATTATTAAATTTAATTTCTGAATTATTAAAGTGATCGTTCTTTAACAGCTCTCAATTCTTTTATTGGATTCTACTCATTTCAACGCCCATTAAAAGTTTTATTCCATTAATGATCCTTTGTGATAGTTTTATTGTTATGATATACACCCAGTGAATTTCACTAACATTAAAACCATCAATTTTATTTCAAGTAGTTTAGGATTTTTAATTTTGTGTATTCGATTTATTTATTTTTTATTGATTAACTCATTTTCCACCGATAAATATTTTTTTTTGTAGTAAGGTTTTATCTTTCACATACGATTAGTGAACATTTTATATACATGCTAAATGATGGTCGAATTAAATTTATTGTTTTCTATCTTATCAATAACATACAATTAAAAATAAAAATCAAAATACATTGATTTAAAAAATATAAGAGTAAAATTAATTGTAATTGAATAAAGAATTAAAAAGCATAATCAAACAATCTAAATAGACTATAAATAATGAAAACGAGCTTAGAGAAAAATAAAGTAAAATTCGCAGCTTTCTCACGCACAATCAAGTATCCGTTAGGCCGATAAACCGAACGTACCGTCGCGCCCAACCTTACAGCTCGCATATCGCACGGAAATGTCTCTCGCATAGCCTACGCTAAGGTATGCTCGTACTCATCGTATAACACATTCATCGAATAAACTAAAATACACTAAAATCTTAAATGTCCGGCATACGGAAGTATAAATTGAGTTGTAGAGTAAGTACAGATCATTTTATTAATATAATAAAGCATAAGATTTTATTAATTTTTATTTAATTATTATTGAATCTAATAATTCTGAGGTTAAGTTTTGATAAAACAGATTTTATAAGTAAGAATCATACTTTTGATAAAGTCAGTAAATTAGAACAACTGCATGTTCTAATGAATGATCAAACGAATTGACTTATAAGAGAAGTTTGATAATAGTTATATGAGATCCTTAACAAGGATCGATATATACTTATAAATATACTTTGAAAACAACTTTTAGAAAAACATTCATAATTTTGTATCGCATTCTAATTTTTAAAAAATTCTACTTAATATAAATACGTTTACGTATATGTATTGAGTCCTTAGGAAATACAGACAGCAACAAACATATATTTAGTAACTTATTTTCTCATGAAATTGTCATATTTTATAATAATCTTAACTATTTTTTGAGATTCCAAATCCAAATTTAAGGAACTACAAATTTTCCTTAAAATTATTTAATTAATATCTAAATGTGCGACAAATCAATTTAATTATATTAATCTTGAAAATTTTTCCTTAAACGCTGCTTTTAAAATCAAATCGCGACTCGATCAAAAAACCAACTCGACAAAATCTATTTTTATACTTTCCCTCTCCACTGCATCCTCTCATCCATCCATTCACCTCAGCATTTACCTCGACCGTAAGGAAACCCTCAAAAAAAGTGCGCGCACCGAAGCAAAAACATCCTGCCGCAAACTCAGGCATAAAAGCTCGCAGCTCCGACAAAAAAAAAAGAATTAACGCTTTCCCTCGAAGTGAAAACCGCGTGCGTATCTTAGCGAGAAAAATCCGCGTGTTCGCGTGAAAAGAGCGCGCGGCCTGAAAAAAAGGGCCGCTCAGTCACGTGCGAGCACTCGTCTTTCTCCCTTTCTCTCAGTGCGTATTTAAAATCGAGTCCTTTTTTGCGAAAAGGGAAAGAGTATGCCTAGAAAAGAGAGATACTGAGGTCGTGTCCTCCGTCGAGCCCTCGCACGCAAAACAATGCGGCGCGACGTGTGAGAGCGCGTATCAAAATCAGAGTCACGTTTGAGTCCTCGACGAGCGAGCCCGCGGAAAAAATACATTTATATTTCGCGAGCGATGAGCTTGCAGACGGCCCGAGGTTAAATACGATTTGTCGCAGCCGCGGAATTGAGTTAGCCCGCTGGAGGTGCGGATGGTGCGTATAGGTTTGTGGGAGATGCGTAAGATACGAAGTAAGTTTTTTTATTGGAAAGTTTTGTAGTAAATCCGAGTTTTTCAGCACTGATTTTCATTTGCAAATAATGAAATCTCTAATTAATTGTTTTCTTCGCAAATTTTTAAGCACGGCGAGTATGAAAAAACTATCTAGCATAATATCATTAAATTTTACGAAATTATAGGAAAAGTCACGTTTTTATAGAGTCAATTAGGTCAGGAAATCACAACAATGCTCTGATTCTATAGCGAATAATAATTACAAAGTATAATAATAAATAAAAAAGGAAGAAATCATCACTTTTTTTACAGATTCACGCCAAAATTTTGTATATAAATGCGATGAGTCTCTCGCAGCTAGCTCGGTAATTTTCATACAAAAATCATTAAAGTGCGCAAAATTTTATTGATTAATAATATTTTTTTCTTTTCTTAAATCGATTATTTAAAAATGTATTGTTTTTTTTTTATATTTTAAAATATAGTTGCCACATTGATTTTTGTAATAACACTCTTTGAATGCAGCTGCAATTGTTTAGTTTAACACAAGCAATCGGTTGATGACAATGTGTAACACTATAGATTTGATAAAAAACATAATTGATAAAATTTTTTAAATAATTTTCAAAATATTATATAAAGAACTTAATTTTTGTACATATAAGTATTTTATTAATGAAACTTATTATAAAGGTTAAAATTCTTCAGTTTTGCAGTTTTACGATATTTGTGTTGTGTTTCTAATATTTGAATCTGATCATTACAAAGAAATTCAGTAAATTGCAGTTGAATATGAAAGCGCGCACTTTAGGTTTAATATTCATTTTAGTTTACACGATATATTTTTCATATGGTTATCATTGGATAAAACATATGTTAATAGATATGAGTCATAACATGATTATGGAACAAGTCACTTTACTACAATCATCACAGGAATCGATTTCACCAATATATGTATTAATTAGATGTGAAATAATGAGAAAATTTAAAACTTTTAATTTGAATCCTAATAAAATGTCTATGCTACAGAGTACTGAACTTATAAACAGTATCACGATGCACAATACAAAAATTTCAGCTCTGAATATTATATTTATAGAGGCCATTAGCATTTCCGAAGCTTTAAAAGAATTAACGGACACATTTAATTTATTAGAAAAAATCACACGTATTGACGAAAGACCTCACTGCATTATCTTTTATATAAATAAAAGTAAAGCATATAATTTTAGACATGTTTTTAAGTTGTTATGGTCAAAACACTATTTGCACGTTTCCATTATAGAAATAATAGATAAAAATAACAATACTGTTTATAATAGTCATATAGAAACATACACAAGTTTTATTAATGATGCAGACATTTTAACACACGAGTATAATCCGTTCAATGATAAATATATTATTCAACCGTACAATAAAAATATTATATTATTTCCTGAAAAATTAACAAATTTATATGGTTATCGTTTAAACGTCGGACTTTTCTACGAAACTATGCAAGTGGTTCGTCGACTAAATATTTCAGGTAAAACTACATGGAATGATCTTTCAGGCTTACTGTTTGAATTGTTTAATGAGATAGCAAAACATATGAATTTCACTATAAATGCTAACATTTACACTAACAAAACTATGTTGAGAGACTTGACTGAAGCGTTGTACAATGAAGTAATAGATTTTAGCGTGAATAACTTTCCTTACGAGCAAAATTTACCATTTTCAACAATTATGTTTCCATTGGATATTATGTCTTACCAAATTGTAGTTAAACAACATGGTTACTTTGAAACGGAAATTCCATGGAATTTTATTATTGTAATTTCTATAATGGTTATCATTATTTTAATTATCCTATTATATTCATGTCAATATAAAAGTAAATTTTTTACGGTATTTAATACTTTAATGATTTTAATTGGAATTTCTACAACTCGACAGCCACAAAAATCAGAGGAGAAAATTTTATTCTTATTTTTGATGTGTTTGTCTTCACTGTTGTCAACAGAATTTTTTAACAATTTACTTAGCATTCATTTGATTCAAAAGAAGTACTATAACTTAAGAACTTTTCAGGATATCGATGATTCAAAAATACCTTTAATTATGGACCCTATAATTAAACGTACGTTTAAATATTTAGGAATTGACATGATTTTTTCTAATCCCGTAATTCTTTATAATGGAAGTGAAGAAGGTTGTCCATCCGCACTCTATAATCATGAAATAAATATATGTATAATTCCTTCACTATATATTTATAAAGTATATTCTAATTTTCTTCAATCACCTGACAAATGGATAATAAATATAATAGAAGAAAAGCCACGTATGTCTTTTGATGTTGTGGCCCTAACTAAAAATTCTCCTTATATTAATAAGTTTAAAAAACTTACTGATTATCTATTTGAATCTCATAATCTAAACATCTGGTTAGATCAAGCTGTTGTTAGTTATATACTTTCTACTATTCCCGATATTTATAGCAATTATTTATTTATGCAACTTACAAACAAAAAATTAAATCTTGTTAATATGTTAAATCAAAATACAGGATTACTCATGATAGTAGTTTACCTACTTTTAGCAGGATATTTAATGTCATTTTTTGTCTTTGTGTTCGAATTAATCCGGAAAATATTTTAGGCAATTAATTGAAATAGTATGTACAACTAATAAAATATTTATATCATTTTATAATCAATCTTTTCTCACTTTACTTATGTCACGTGCCTATATAGTAGTGAATTATGAATCAAGGGGATAAGATCACAGAGTTGTCTGGCGGGTGGGTTTGCTGCCCGACCGGAGCGAGGGCAGTAATCACAGGAGGGAATAACCAACTTTACTCCCGTGTTGCAAATAGTGCTTTATTTACATTTCAATTTAGAGTGTATACATATACGTATATATAAAGATGTCCAGAAGGTAGCAAACCCGGTGTCAATTTGAAATAATCAGTGGAGGGTTCAAGGCCTTCGGGATGCACGAACACACGCACGCTCGCACACACTTGACATGAACACCCGGGATTGCAGTTACAGATACACATAACTAATCTTTAGCTCGGGATTATAATCTATGACACAAAAAATAGTGTAAATGTCTGTGAGAGAGTGTGAGAGCAGCAGTGCTGCAGCGCTATCGTGAGAGATCATATGCGGGAGACGGCCGAGCCATGCTTGCGCTTGGGCGTACTCGGTGTCCAAGCGAGCGCACTGGGTTCGGTAGGTCGATCTGTGGCCGCCGAATTCCACCTTGTTGGTTTAAACCAGAATAAAGTTCTTTTTTATATCAATCTGCTGTGCTGATTAATTATACCAGCTGCTATAAAGGTAATTCCTCCGCTTTCACCTTAAAGAAGTGAAGTAGAGTGGCGACCGTGTACCTCGCGGTAGCCAACGAGGTAAGCCGCGTGCCAAGCTCCAGTTACCCGCCCCTCACAATAGATACGTCAGCTGGGTATTCACTTTTGTGCGAAAGGCGCACGGTGCTGAGTCGTTGTCATATTTATATGTGTTTTGTTATTACAAAGTTATTGATGTTTGTGAAATCATCGAAAAGTTGGCTTCCAGGCTGGACGAGCATGTACATAAATTTTATTTAGCTTGGAAATATTATTGAAAAATAATATTTTAATTGATAGATATTTTGTCAAAAAAGGAAAAAATAGTAGATGTGGCATCGTCACATCACATATAAATGCCGTACATGCTCTAATAAGAGATTTAGGTAAGCTTAATAAAAAAAAAAAGAAAAAACAAATACTTAGGCAAGTCTCGTGCTTACATCAGTTATTTTACTAATTGTTACGAAAAAATCATTGCAGTGCATAAGATTTCATTGATTGAAAACATTTTTTATTCCACACCCGGCCGAAAAGACCAACTTTTGCTCCTAAAATACGGGGCGAAAGTAGCATATTATAAGTATACCATATGATCATTTTTCCCGCAAATCAGAGGGAAAAATAGTAATTTTTTCCGCTAATTTAAAGTTGTGTTTTTCTTTTTTTTATTGACATATACCAACTTTTAGGGCACATATATATATGTTTGAGTTCCATGTTACAGCTAGCTTGATAATTTTTACGAAAAAATCATTACAGTGCGCAAGATTTTATTGATTAATGATATTTTTCCATACTTAAATAGTTTATTTAGGAATTTATTGTTTTCTTTTAAAAAATTTAAAAAAATATAGTTGTAACATTGATTTTTGTAATAACGCACCACGAATGGAGCTGCAATTGTAGTTCAACACAAACAATCGGTGACTGAAAACGTATAACACTGTTGATTTGAAAGAAAACATAATTGATAAAATGTTTTAAATAATTTTTAAAATATTATACATATTATATTATAGTCACAATTGTAAAATTTGCAAAAACAATTTGAGTATTGTGTAGTAATGTGAAAAAAACGTGCTTTTTGCCTTTTTCGCCTTGAAATTCGCTAAACGTTTTAACCGCTCAGTCAAAAGTGATATGTATCCATCAATAATTTGATAGAAATGAATAA
Organism: Eupelmus kiefferi; assembly: GCA_030522745.1. Classification (NCBI taxonomy): domain Eukaryota; kingdom Metazoa; phylum Arthropoda; class Insecta; order Hymenoptera; family Eupelmidae; genus Eupelmus; species Eupelmus kiefferi. The sequence goes on along the minus strand of JAPYZB010002032.1, from coordinate 394 downwards.
AAATGTTTTAATTTTATCAAAAACCGTTAAAAAATTTTTATCACTAAAGCAAAGAGGTTTTTACTATAAAGTGGTTCAGGAGAATTATTGAAATGAAATTGGATTACAAAGAATTTTTAAATTTTTATACAATATTTATTTTAGCTGAAAATATTTTAGATAAAATGTAAAGGCGTATAATTCTTTTGTCAACAGCTGTGTAATTATCATATTCATGAAAAAGTAACTGTATGGTTTTCATCAAAAGTTTTGAAATTGTTATTTTCGTGTTAGGCTCTATTCCACACGATGAATTAATAATATATTTAAAAATCTATGTTTTATTCTTCAAAATTCTTTAGATTGGTAATTTTATGATACTTCGATAAATTTCGAATATTTGTATGAGATTATT
>JAPYZB010002031.1:0-12924 GCA_030522745.1 Eupelmus kiefferi | reverse complement strand
CTTAATTAACATTTAACTTGCTTTGTCTGTATCAAATTTTTATTTCTTGAACTACCCCATGGTTTATGGTTTTTTTTAACCAACCACCTTTATGTATCGCCACCAGGGAAACGGTTTCTTATTCCTGACACCAAAATCTATAAAAAAAAACTTCAATTTCTAATTTTAGTGGAAAAACCAGTGGAATAAATATTTATTTCCGTTTTTTTTCATTTCTGGCCCACTGTGCGACGTCCAGGTGTAAGGCTTACCCCCAGGTCGACGTGACAGCATCTACAAGAAAGTCCACAAGTTGTTCATCGAAATGACTGTACATGGCCGAAACTACCTGTAGACGATGTCCAGGTGTCAGAATTACCTCCAGGTCAACGTCACACTATCTACGAGAAAGCGCACGCGGTATTGATCGAGATAACCAAAAATAGCCGAAACTCCCTTAAGACGATGTCCAGGTGTCAGCGTGACCTCCAGGACGACGTGACAGCATCTACAAGGAAGTCCACAAGTTTTTCATCGAAATGACTGTACATGGCCGAAATTTCCTGTAGAAGGTGTTCAGGTGTTAGCGTGACCGCCAGGTCGACGTGAGACTTTTTATGAGAAAGCTCACCAGGTACTGATCAAAATAACCAAAAACGGCCGAAACTCCCTGTAGACGAGCTCTAGGTGTCAAGATTACGTCCAGGTCAACGTGACACTATCTACGAGAAAGCGCACGCGGTATTGATCAAGATAACCAAAAATAGCCAAAACTCCCTTAAGACGATGTCCAAGTGTCAGCGTGACCTCCAGGACGACGTGACAGCATCTACAAGGAAGTCCACAACTTGTTCATCGAAATGACTGTACATGGCCGAAATTCCCTGTAGACGGTGTTCAGGTGTTAGCGTCACCGCCAGGTCGACGTGAGACTTTTTATGAGGAAGCTCACCAGGTACTGATCAAAATAACCAAAAACGGCCGAAACTCCCTGTAGACGATCTCAAGGTGTCAGGATTACGTCCAGGTCAACGTGACACTATCTACGAGGCAGCGCACCAGGTAATGATCAAGATAACCAAAAATGGCCGACACAATCTGTCGACGATGCTCAGGTGTCAGCGTGACCCTCAGGTCGACGTGACAGCATCTAAAAGGAATTCCGCAAGTTGTTCACTGCAATGACTGAACATGGCCGAAACTCCCTGTAGAAGATGTCCAGATGTCAGAATTACCTCTAGGTCAACCTGACACTATCTTCGAGGAAGCGCATCATGTACCGATCAAAATAACCAAAAATGACCGATACTCCCTGAAGACGATTTCCAGGTGTCAGAATTACGTCCAGGTCGACGTGACAGCATGTACGAGGAAGTCCACAAGTTGTTCATCGAAATGACTGAACATGGCCGAAACTCCATGTAGACGATGTCAAGGTGTCAGAATTACTTCCAGGTCAACGTGACACTATATACGAGGAAGCGGACCAGGTATTGATCAAAATAACCAAAAATGGCCGAAACAACCTGTAGACGATGTCCAGGTGTCAGCGTGACCACCAGGTCGTCGTGACACTATAAAGAATGTCATGCTTGTTGTGTTCATTGTTCGCTGGAGGTCTGCTCGATTCGGTTTCTTATGGTGGCTAGTCGTCGACGAGCGGTCGGAAATTCGGCTACAACGTGTGCGCTTTCTTTGTCCGACGAGCTGGTGTTGCTTATGTCCAAGCGCAGGCGGCTGCGATTTATTGTGTCTATCTACTGATATAATATCTATTGCTAAATCCTGAAGTGCCCGATACAAATTTCGTCTTTCCTTATGTACCTTTCTGTACATTGGAGTTTCTGCTGCATTTCCATAGTGTATGTTTGGAGTCTTGGTCTGTGTATTTTTGCGGTTTGATGTCCCTCTCGTGTCGTGCGCAAATTTATAGCCCCGCCCCTTGGTCCTGCGAGTGCCGTAAGGTCCAGAGTTGATTTGAGGGGGGTGGGATGCCGATCGGCAGATCGTTTACATCTGATATTTTGATTGACCGCTTGGCTTCGTCTGTTATGACTCCGTTGCTTGAGATAAAATCCATCTCAAATATAAGCATTTCGTTTGATTCTGGAATAACTAGACATTTCTGCGTTAAATTTAACGCTTCTGTCGAAAAATTTAGATCTACCCTTTGGGTAATTTTTAAGCACTCGCTGGATAATCCGACTACTCCAACGCTTGGTATCGTTTTGGTCATTAGAATTACTCCGTTTTTTGTAATGTCTTGGACAATATTGTCAAAACATATATATCCGGCGATTGTTGATATTGTTGCGCCGATGTCAACTTATGCTGGTAGGATATATTTTCCTATCTTCACCACCAGTCGAGGGTATACACTTTGACGGTCGGGGATGGATCCATAAAAAACTTGGCCTGGTGTCGTTATTGCCTTCCCAATGCTCTTGTTGCGGTATTGGCCTTTAAAATTGCCGCTCTTGTCATGGAGGGTGTATAAATTCTCTTGCGGACTGCTTGCTACGATCATTGGACCCTCGTACACTGGAGAAAGCTTTCTGCTTATTTTCATCTGCTTACTTGATAATTTGTGCACTTTTTTTAATACTCACTCCCCTACATTATACTGCACGGTTGTGTGCGTCTGAGCGTGCATTTTGTTTCTTTTCCTTGCTGGAAGCTGCATTTCCTTTTCTGCCTCTTGTTTCTTTCGTTGCAGTCTTTGTTTATTTACTGGTATGAAATTTAAGTTTTGAGAAATGCTTATTCTCTCGGCATTTTCTAATTCGGCGGGTTCTATCTTCGTGCTTTTATGTTGAACGCAATTTAATCATAACTCTATTTGATCTCCTAATTTGTCCCACGACGAGTGTTTATTTGTACAGTTCGCCCTTAACAATCGACCTATCTCTTTCATCGTTCTTTCCACTGGATTTAACTGAGGATTGTAGGGCGAAGTCGTCCTCATCTCGCAACCGAGCTTTTGCCCAAGATTTTTTCATCCATTACTCGTAAACAGCCTCCCTTGGTCAGATAGGAATGTGGCTGGAATGCCCTGCGTGGCAATGTATTTCTCTTCGACGGCGTTGGGGACGGATGTTGTTGTTATCCGCTTGAGGGCATAAAACTTTACCAGCTTGGAGAACAAGTCTTCCAGTACCAGAATATATTTGTTCCCTAGACGTCTGGTAGGCAACGGTTCAAAAATATCGACTGATATTATCTGGTGTGTGTCCGTTGGTAATCGAAAATATTGTTTTCCTTTGGTCGGTCTTGAGTAATATTTTGTTCTTTGGCACTGGTCGCATGACGCTGCGATTTCGCTTGCAATTCTGTATGCATTGTTTATAAGAAAGTTTTCCTGTGTAAATGCGACCAGCTTATTCGTGCCGAAGTGCAGTATCAGTGTATGTGTCGCTAGGACAACGACCTCCGCTAATTGTGACGGCACCGGAACTTTCCATTTACCGTCCGGCAACGCTCTCATCAGTCCATCAGCATCCCTTTTGGTCTGCCCCTTTTTTATGAAATCGTGTGTCCAGTCGTCGTTTTCTTGTACTGTCACAATTTTCTTGCGCAGCTTTTTCCACTCAGCTTCTTCGCGCGTCTTCTTTTTCTCGAATGCTTCGTGCTACGTTTGAGTTGCTTGTATCTGTATTATTTCGTTGGATTTCTGACTGGGCTTCCCCAAGGCCGGGATACGCGACAAGACATCGGCGTGCTTATTTTCTATTTCTTGGATGTGCTGCTAATCGATGTCGTACAGCTCAATGGATAGTATCTATCTTGTGATTTTGCTACTCGTGAGCGGACAAGACTGTATAAACGTGAGCGCTTTGTGGTCTGTGCGAACGATTATTTTCGGCTCGGCCAACCACACATGCCATTTTCGTAAAGCCCATATCACCGCCAGCCCCTCCAATTCGGTGACGGTGTAGCGTGTCTCTGTTGGCTTGAGTGACCGGCTGATTTATGCGATAGATTGGATGTTATTTTTTTCATCCAGCTGAAATAACCTTGCTCCGAGACCTATATTCGATGCGTCGGTCTCGATGCCCAACTGGGTGTGCCTTCTCATGAGGAAAAACTCTTGCGCGTCATAGAAACTTTTCTCAACTGCTTGCAATGCCTGCTCCTGTTTCGGGCCCCAGATAAACTTTCTATCCTTGGAGAGTAGTCTCTCTAATGGTCTGGTTTTTTCTGCAAGCCCCGGAATGAATTTCCGGTCCTAATTTGCGAGGCCGAGGAAAGCTTGCAATTGTTTCTTACTCGTGGGGGTCGGAATCTCGGCAATATTGCGCTTCGTCTCCTTTGTCATGCTGACCTTGAGTTCATTGATGGTGTGCGCGAGGAAAATTACTTCTCTCACACCGATTCTGGATTTTGATTCATTTACTGTGAGTCCTTCGTCCCGGAGTTTGACGAGTACCTGCTCAACCAGCACCAACAGGTCGTCCCAGGTTGTTGCAAATAATAGTAGATCATCCAGGTATGTGATGATCTTTTGTTCCAGCTTCGAACCCAAAACCTTTGCTAGTCCACGAGGCAAAAAATATATGTTTGAGAGCGAAAGCGAACACCCGTGTATTGTTGGCTTTGTTCCTCCAGTTCCATCGTCCAGAAAGCCTTATTTATATCCAATTGCGCGAACCACGTTGCATCAGAAATTCCGTGAATAATGTCGTCGATGTTAGGTGTTTGCACGTGATCTGCCTCCATTCATGTATTGATGAGGCGGGCATCCAAGCACATTGTAATCTTTCCGTTCTTCTTCTTTGCCGTGACTATAGGGTTTATAAATTCAGTAGCAGCTCTTCTGATAATACCTTGTTCCATCAATTCGTTGATTTGTTTTTGGACGTCGTCCTGGTGGGCTTGTGCAATTGGATAGCTTCTCCCTTTAAACAGTGAGCAGTCTTTTAACTTGATGGTGTGTTTGTAGCCTCGCATTTTTCCTGTTGCATTTCGAAAAACTTCGGGTATCTAACTCTTCAGTTCCTTCACCTGGTGCTCACGGTCTAGATTCGATAACGTTTTTTCTGCCGACGTTATGACGTTGATGCATTCGTTGCCGAATTGCAATTTTGCTGAGACGCCGACATTTGTAAGCCTCACCTCTCTGCGGACTAGGTCGATAGTTCCTCCTTATTTTAGGATAAAATCGAATCCGAAAATGACGTGATTCGATAGATTTTTTATTACTAGGCACGGGTGCGACAGCTCTATTTTTATCTTGTTTCCAAACGCGCCTTTTACGACCGTGCTAGGCGCAGGCAGTTCCCTCAGTCGGCCATCAGAAGACTCACATGCCTTTACCATCCACTCAGACACGGCTGAGACTTGTGCTCCCGTATCAACGAGTGCCTTCACGATGCCTTTCTGCACCGTGACCAGTATCTCGGGGCTAGTTGCGTCTACTCCGTTCGGGTGACTTTCATCATCGCTTTCTGCCAATAGTGTGTTGAGCTCGGCTTCGGGCGTCGGCTCTTCTCGGCATAAAGGCATGAATTCGTCGTCCTACTCAGGGTCCGAAGCGCTTGAGGCGTCTGTCCAGCCTTCTTCTTGGATTGCTCTAAGTCTAGCGCCGGGTCAATTTGTTTCAGCCTCCCTAGTGCGTCCTTCCGTTTCTCTCCGGCCTCTCCCATCTCCAAAACGGTTCGTTTCCAGAAAGCCTTATTTATATCCAATTCCTCTCTTGCCGCTCGTTGTTGAAGTGATTCGTTTTCTCTCGAGTTACTTCAATTTCCGGTTTGGTTTGTTTCGTCCCAGTCGCATTAGTTTCTATACGGCGGGAGCGCGTCTTAATGTTGAAACTCGGTTGGTCTTTGCGCGTCAAAATCCTGGCCGTCTCAGCAACCGTTTGCACTTTCCTCATTTCGAATTTGACCTGGATTCTGCTGTTGAAATGAAACTTTAAGTTTTCGATGATTCGCTCATCGTCTCTACCTTGATCGAGGTTTCTGGCTAGTGCTGCCACTATGTAGTTGACAATCTTTCGTTGGATGCGCTTGTTCCAATATTTATGCAAAAATTCTCTTTTTATCTCCCTATAATTTTCGGCTTTTATCGTATACGCTCACCTTGCAGATTCTCCTTTTAGAATCGCGAGAAATGCGGTCAATTTTTCTCGCTCAGATAAGTTCTCGATTTCGGCATTTTTTTCGAAATTTCGAACTAATCGTCGCGGGTTATACTCGACGACGTGTCCGACAAACCTGAGACTGCTGATCCTGGACGTCATGCGAATCAGTCTATAGACTTTTTCTTGGTTCGGAATCTGGTTGCGGTGGCGCCGATGGTCTTTTTCAATGAGTCTGCGGCGAATCTCATCGTCTTCTTCGACGCGCGGATTTCGAAAGCCACCATACTGTACTATGTCATTGCGCAGCTGGGCCAAGGAACGCTGAGTCACGATAGAGAGCTCGTGATTACGTCGCATCTCGTCACGCATGGTGAGGATTTCCTCTCTCATCATCTGCAACGACTCGCGTAACGACGGTTCGTTTCCTCTCCGATTTCTTTGGTTCCTGGGTTAATGCAGATCCTTACCTTCTGGGCTTGAGTTTAACTGCGGCAGTACTCTGTGACGATTGCCTGCTTGATTTCCCGGTGCTCCAGCTTCATCGTACGGTGGCGGCAGAGACCTTCCCGGACTGACATCACGACCATTGGTCGAGCCGCTCGCGGAGCCTTCCGACTCCATCAGAATCTGGTGACCGTCTTGGTTCATGAGAACTGCTTGGCGTTGTGTCATTTGTCAGATACGGATCTCCTCCCGTTATTGTTTCCTTACGCCAGCACTTTTCACTTTGTTCGGAGTTTATTTTTTTTTCAGATTTTCTAACAGCGATGACACTGCGGGTGGGTATCGAGGCGGTAAATGGTTTACCTTAATATTCTGGCACGACACTGATCACTTCTAGTGTCGTCCTGTCACGGTCGCCATGTTAGCAGACGACGAGGTGTTAATTTACACTATCCGTGATGAGTACGCTGGTAGGTCGTCGTCTGGCAGGGCCTTGGTGCCAGTGGAACGGTCGCCACTTTCTTGTTCCGTACAAGTAAGAAAACGATGGCTTACGCTCCGTTGGATCTCCGCTGAGACTGTGGTCTCACTTCTAATGAGAGGTATCAGGAGCTGGAGCGGTAAGTACGAAGACAGGTAAGCAAAATAAAATTCAACACTAAATCAGCAAATCCTTCTTGATTTATTCTGAGTTGTGTTATCCTTACAGGTGGTGCTCTATCGGCGCTGGAATTAACAATAATCATCTCGATGTCGCAGGCTCCCTTTTATACGCTGTGGCGATGACCATGCGGGCCTACTGGACTGCCAGGAGGGGCTGCCAGAAATAATGCCGACTGGCAGTCCACGCGGTGCGGTTTCGTTTGATGGTCCAAACGGCATTCAAATTTACGCGCGGCGCGTGTGTCGGTCATGTACCGCCTCCGCAGCAGTGCCACTTAACGGAGCATCGGTGCTCGTATTGACAGTTGCTGCGCTTGCCCTGCCGTACGGACGCCGAAGCTGACAGGCGCCCTGTGGTCGTGTTACCCGTTGCTTGCGTCCTGGGGAACTTGACCGCGTCTGCCCACAATATAATTTTTATCTAAAGGATTTCTAGTAAAAGTTCTACACATATATATATATATATATATATATATATATATATATATATATATAATATTGGTCTATTGAGTTATTGATTAATATTAAATATATTGATTAATAATATATTTTTTATTAAAAAAACTTGAATATTATTTTATAATATTTCATGATAGACAATATTTTTTGTAAATCTACGCTATTCGTTTTATTTATAATTGAGGAAATTTGAATTTATTGTTAATAAAACCTTTAAATAGTTATTATTTCTTACTCTTGAATGTGCTACGTATAATTGTCCATGACTGAATATAAAATAAGGTGAATACACTCTCACTTTGTTGGGTTATTTGAATTGTCTTCTGGTCAGTTCAAATGGCAATTTATCATTTGATGAATTTTGCACAGATTGTATATCGTTTTAGAATAGTAACTACTTATCTTGTTCCATTACAAAGTCCTTTATTTAAATTGACATTCCTTAAAAGTATTACTATAGCTCCCTTTCTAATTCGAGCATATGTGGTGGTAAACCATTAGGTAATAATGAATTTAGGAATTCTGTTGGTAAAATCATGTCTAAATTTTCATTATTGATATCTTCTGCAACGTCAATACTTAAGTATTCTATTGCTGATTCATTCATTTTTAACAATATTTTTTCATTCATATTAGAAACATCTGTATTTGTTTGGAGCTAAAATAATATTTTCATAACAATCGTAATTATTTATATTAATTTCATGTGCAAAAATTTCGTTAATAATATCGCCTTTTGATAATATTTTACCTGGTATTTGAATAACGTTATTTTCGATTTCGAATTTTGAAGAAAATTTGCCGTTTTCAATTGTCATGTTCATAAAGACGCTTATTTTCTTTTAGAGACACACAATGAAAGTTATGCCATAAGTAACTGTTTTTAACACAATTTTCAGCTATTTGTGTTCGATTTCCATTTCGGATAATAGGTAACGTCTGTCAAAAATCATCTGAAATTACAAAAACTTTTCCTTCGAAAACTTTATTATTAATACAAATATCTTTAAACATACGATCAACTGCTTCAAAAGCGTATATTGAGGTCATTGTAATTCCATCCCAGATTACAATTTCATTATTTGCGGTAATATTACATAATGATTCATTACTTATATTAAATGAAAATTTCAATGTAGTATGTGCCGTTTTTCCATCTTGTAATAAATTTGCTGCTATTCCTGTCCATGATAGAACTAAATAATTAATTGATTGATCTTTTAAATAGCTTATTATAGTGTTTAGTAAATAGCTTTTACCGCTTGCACCTGGATCATATATATATATTGTCATGGAATTTCCTGTAATTAAATTTTTCAATTTTTGAGGGTATTGAGGATCTTTTTCTATTCTTATTTTTCCTTTGTCACAACATTTTATGAATTTTTCATCTTTTAGAACTTCGAAAGGTAAATGTTTCGCATTACAATAATCACAATTTAATGATAAATTTTCGACATTATTTTCTTCTATGTTGCTGGCATCTACATTATTTAATGTATTAAAAGTAATCTTGTCATAACTTTTATTTTTTAGTTGTTTCTTGTTTAAAATGTTAATTTTATTTTTTTAATAATAATTTTTAATTCTCTGTAAATTAATTAATTTATCATCTTTTTTCACTTATATTTTTACATAAGATTCTTTTAATTTTTTTAAAATAACTTTTTTATTTTTCTTGTTATATTTTTTTTTATTTTCACATATATTTTTCTTGTTGTCGTTATAGAATTGATTCTTCATTTGATTTAATTTCTTTTTATTGTTTCTATAATACGTTTTATTAATTTTACTTTTACTCTTATTTAAATTATTTTTCATTTGTTTATTTGATAACTGTGTTATATGAATTTGAGCATTTTTGTTTAATTTTGACTAACAAGTCATACTTCACTCGCTAAAGCTCGTTCAGTTAAAAAATAGTACATTTCGATACCAGTGACGAGAAGGCGAGTTTCGCACACTCCGTTAAAAAAAATACTTTTTGATACTCTGTGTGCAAAGCTCGATTTCCCGCACGCTCGAGCAACAAAGCGTATGCTAAATCTAGCTTTGTGCACGTCGTATCAAAAAATACGGTTCGATACATGAGCGAGGAAGTGATTTCAACTTCGTGTGGCCTTTTCACCCTCGCTTCACTCGGGCGCAAACGTCCACACGAGGCTAAAATCACTTTCTCTCACTAGTATCGAAATGTACTATTTTTTAACAGAGTGTGCGAAACTCGCCTTCTCGTGCTTGTTTTGCGTGTGCGAAGTAGCTGTTTTACGGATTGCGTGCGCGAAGAATTTCTTCGCACACGCCGTGTGCAACAAAAACCAACACTTCCAGTAGATTATGTTCAGGTATCCAGATGACTCTCAGGACGACGGGACATCATCCACGAAGATGAGCACCAGATATAAAGTAAAACTATTAAAAAAAATTCCCTTTAGATGATGTCTAGGTGTCCGGATGACCCTCAGGACGACGTGAAATCATCCACGAGGATGAACATCAGGTATAAAGTCAAATTATCGAAAAAAAACAACACTTTCTGTAGACGATGTCCAGGTATCCCGATGACCTTCAGGACGACGGGACATCATCCACGAAGATAAGCACCGGGTATAAAGTAAAATTATCCAATAAAAATAAATTCCCTGTAGATGATGTACAAGTATCCGGATGACCCTCAGGACGAGGCAAAATCATCCATGAGGAAGTGAACCAGATAAAAAGTGAAATATATAAAAAACAACAAAAAATAATAAAAAAAACCAAGAAAAACATAAATTATAGCGTCAAAAAAACGTCACAACTTCGTCACAGATGGTGTGACAAAATAAAAAATCATGACCCAACAAACCTTAACGTAAAAAGAAACTGTCTAAAATACATAAAAAAAAAATTTAAAAAATGTCATCGTGTACTCTTGCCCAAACATAGTTAGTACATGATATATATAAAAAAATTACCCTTCCACTCACCCCCATGAAGTTAATTTATTGTGGGGATAGATTATTCCTTGACTTGATGGAAGCAGCTTAATATAGTAAAGGAAGAGGATATTTCTACTAAATTTAAATAATTTTCAAAATTTGGTATATAACCTGTAATATATTGGTTTTTATTTTCTTTATCTTCACGTTTTCTTTTGTTAAACTTTAAATCAACGTTTATATGTTTTTTATTGGAAAACTTTATGTCATTAATCTTTTCTATAACTATTTTTATTTGAGATACATTTTTGTTCGTCAAAATGTTTGCGGTGTATCTATAATGTTTTTTATAATAATTCTCTTTTAGAATCTCTTTTTTATAATCATCTTTATTTTGAACAGTATTTTCTGGATCTACAATATGATTTGTTACAATATCACTTGTTTCTTTGAAAAGTTTTGTGTTTGAGAATTTGATAAATTGAGATTTTTCTGGTGACATTACTTGTTTGTTTATTTTGTCAATTTCTTTTTTTGAAATATCATTTGCATTCGTTTTTTTTTATTTTTTTTCAACTGTGACTTACATGAATTCAATGATTGTGATTGTCCTTGTATCATTTGTTGCATTTTAATATTTTGAAGGTTCTCTATCTTTATGTTTTTAATATTTAATTTTGATATTGATAATAATTTATGATGAAGTGTTTCAAAAGCTGTTTGATTTATTTGCCAATAATTGTTTTTCAAAAATGGAGACATAGTTATTGAATATGATTCATAAATATATAATAAATGTTGACGGATATTAATCAATATCCGTCAACATTTTTCGGGTGACAAAATTACAATCGTTAGGACTCGTAAGAAATTGTACGCTTTTATAAGTTTCTATGAGAAATTATACGTTTTTGTAAGTTTCTTTAAGTTTTTGTAACTTTTTCTAAGTTTTTGTAACTTATCGTATGAAGTGTCCGAAATCAATGCGAAAGTTACAGAAACTTACAGAAACTTACGGAAATTTACAGAAATTTACAAAAACTTACAGAAACTTACAAAACCTCACAATTTCTTACAATTTCTTACAATTATATTTCCATTAGGGTTTATAATTACAATTTGTAAACATTAAATCGTTCGCCAAGATGCCGACGGGGGCAGGCAATTCGCCTGATGCCTCTCTCAATAAATTTTACAAATGTCATCCCAACACGAAAGTTGGGGCAGTGGTGTGTATCATGTGTGGCAATTTTTATCACACAAGTGAATCAGTTGCAAAATATAATTCTGGGAATTCTATTAATAGCAGCTCATTTATTGTGTGTCAGGAGCATCCTAACTTTGCGGTGACGTCTAAGCTGCCATATGGCTCGCTTGACGAAACAGCATGGCAGTTTATAGCTCAACTAAAACATAAAAATCGTAAAAAAATCAAACAAGACATAGTAAATGAAATTGTGCATGAACAAGAAACTGATAAAGGAAACGAAAAAACAATATACGAAGATTACACTGAAATGGACACATTAAAAATAGAAAATAATCTACTAAAGCAGTTATTACAAAAAACGCAAGAAAAAAAACAAATTTTGAACGAATTACTTGTGAAAGAAAGGCAAAATAATAATAATATCAATTTGAAAACCAACACCTATGCAGAAATCAAAAACAAAGTGAAACGAAAGAATAAAAGAGTGCCTAAATTAATTATCAAAAAAACTAACAACAATGATAACATAAACTTAGAAAACACGGTGTTAAATAGTCTAAAAGAAGACAAAACAATTCGAACAAAGAATGTGATAAAAAACAATAAAGATACTATCATAATAAGTTGCATGAGTGAAAATAGTGTAAAAGCTTTGGAAAACACTTTAAACAATAAGTTAAAAAATAGTGCCAAAATCGAAATAGAACAAATCAAAAAACCAACAATCAAAATTATTAATATAGAAAAAATTTTCGCTGATAATACTGAATTAGAACAAGACATTAATGTAAGAAATTTCAATGGCATAGATGATAAGTGTAAAGTGATACACACATATTAAAGCCCGAGATCAAATTACATATGTGCAATAGTTGAAATGACACCTTCAATATATAAGCAAATTAGAGAAAATAAAAATAAGATTTTCGTTGGATATCAAAACTGCAGAGTTTTTTATATTATAAACACAAATCCATGTCTCAAATGTGCAAGATTCGGCTACAGTGGCAGCAAGTGTCAAAATCAGGCCACGTGTATCAGATGCTCGGAAAGCCACGCGGCGGCACAGAGCAAATGTGATACTCTAAAATGCCCTAACTGTGTTTTTAGTAACAATAAGTACAAAACTAATTATAATACTAATCATAGTGCTATAGACAGTGATCATT